>QLSS01000417.1:8724-86683 GCA_024372645.1 Trichomalopsis sarcophagae
TATATATATATATATATATATATATATATATATATATATATATATATATATATTTAGAAGCTGGAGGAAAGCTCCTATCTTCTGCGCTCTGATTAGAGTTAAGGCAGGAAAGGGAACAGACCGGGTTGAATGAATGATAAAACTTGGTTATGATAACAGCGACTTATATTATAAGACTAGAGGTTACAAGAGACCGATAGGTCTATCCAGATCGGCGGCCAGGCCGAGACTGATAAGAAGTCAAGCTCGCCTCGCGCTCGTCACGGCGTGGTGGTCTGCCAGGTGGAGCGTCGGATCCTTGGTGGTGACTGGAGGGGACCCCCACAGCTACTCCCCCACCAGAGACAAGGGCGGATTGCCTGAGTAACGATGCGATGAGGAAGCTGGACGCGGCGCCTGTGCCGTAGCTGATGCGAGGCGAGTCTGCGGTGACGAAGTCGCCAGGTCCTGATAGGCTGGTTGGACGAAGACTCGGGAATGCGTCCGCAGAAGACCTGTAGCCGATGTTGCCGAAAGAAGAAAAAATCTGCCTGGACAGCGTCCAGGTGTATCAGTGCTGCAGGTTGTCGCAACCCGGAGCGTAGGGTCAACGGCGCTGTGCGCAGCAGAGCCGCTCCGTGGCGTGCTGGACGACGATGGTCGGCTGCTGGCGATGTCTGCAGGATCCGGTGTCGGCGTCGTCGTCAGCGTGTTGGGCCCAGCGCTGTACTGGTCACGCGGCGTCTGTCGCTGCTAGTGAGGCGTATGGTTGCTCGCTGTGCCGTGCGAGACGTGGCGCGTTGCTAGGACGGCTGAAAATGACCGACCGGGCGCGAAAGCAGTAAGGAATTGTCCCATTCGTTTTTTCATTTTCTTACTGCTGCTGTTTTTATCCAAAACATGATTAAATGGTTGCTGGAGTGGGCTTTCTCTTTTCAACTCAACAAGTTTCTCAAGTGGTGTGATGACTGGTTTTAGAGTATTACCGATGACTTTTTCAAAGTCATCTTTCTCCTGTTTTAATAAAGTGTATTTTTTCTTAATAGCCTCACGAGCTCGCAAGAGCTCGCTAAGAACATTCTTCTCTTTCGTGAAGTCTGACATGCTTACGTGGCGATGTCTACAACTGAACTGCAAGTTCGAGACTCATAATTCCTTTTTTGTTGCAAAACAGTCAAATCCTTTTCTGTATCTACCCTCATTCATCGGTCTATCTTTGTCAATAACGATGAATCCATATCTATTATTTTTCCAACATTCAGAACAAAGATTCCGAAATTCGTTGAAAGTATTCACATGATTCACATGATCTTCATAGATATGTTTAAGATTTACATCATCTTGTCGATAAATTACTAACAAATTGACATTATGACATTATCTCTAATGAGATGTTTTCCTATATGAGCATACGATTGACATAGATAGAAACTATCTACACTCTTATGTCTCCCCGTACAGAAGAATGCTCTAACGTTATCCTGCTTCTCACATGCCACATCATCAAAAATCATTATTGAATTTGGAAGGGCTTTATCTGGAGATAGTACAGATTCATGCTCACTGAACGGAAGATATGATACTTTATATTTTTGAGGACTATACAGGATATTTTTGAGAAATTGAAACTTTGGCTGATTCAAGGATTTAGAGTATACATACAAATTCTCAAACCGAAGACCATTGGGGTGTGTAATTAAAGCCAATAAACTATTTGTTTTTCCACAGTTTAATGGCCCACAGAAAACTGCTCGTATACTATCTGGTAGTAATTCCCCATGACGCTTTTTCTCTTCTCTTTTCCAAAATCGAAATTTGTCACGGAGAGTTTGACGTTCTACTCGGTAAAATACATGTTCACTCAACAGAGTCAAATATAACATTGAGCTCTCGAAATATAAACGCTCGTTTTATACCATGAGATCTTCTTATGGAACTTGTCTGTGACCTGCTTCGTGATTTAATTTGTGCCTCTACAGGTGATCTAGGTACAGATCTGTACAGATCTACATACAGATGATCTAGAGATTCATCGAATTTAAATTCCGGCTTCCCGCGTCGGACGTCGGTATGATAGATTTACCCGTTATCGACTGTCGGTATTCGGTGGCGCCGTAGCCGCGCAGCCTCTACTACTCATAAAGTATAGTTGCATTAAGCGAGTACCCCCGATACGTTTTTAGAAAGCTTTTTTGTATTTTGTTTATTTAGGAAGTAAAGTTTGTTTGAGAAGCTGTACAAATTATGGCACACTAAATAAGAATCATCCATCAACATTGAACAAATTTGAAGAATTTGAAATTAATAAATATATAAATAAATTGCAAAAATCATGAAAAAAAAACATTTTAAAAAATAAATTTTTGAATGTTTTTAATATTTAATAAGTATAATATAGTATAATGTATATTTACATTATAATGCCGATACGGCTAAGTAAGTCCCACTTTTCAAGTAATAAAGTGGCTACGTAGTTTTGTTAGGGAAATACGTAAAATTCTACACAGACAGTGTTATAAATATAATTTTCCGCACACCCTAGTGGAATTGGATTTTATGCCCAAGTGTGCCAGTATGAAAATGTGTGCCAGTGTTACAATTCGGAAAATCTGTATTTAGCCCACTTTTGCATATCTAATTATTTCCACTGAGGCAGCAACTGAAAATACATTTTATACCTGTGAATTGCAGTTCATAGATTGAATGATTTTCGCAATCGCATCCATAAAAGAAAAAATAAATTTCATCGTGTATACAAAAAGGCACAGAATCGTACATTTCTTTCCTCTTAACTAAAAAGTTGCGTTCAAAATTTAAGCAAAAACATTTTCGCTTTCTGTACGAAAAATACTGTAAATGTCTTAGCTGATACATCATTCCACTTAAAAAAAAAATATTATTAAACTTGAATACATTTTCTTTTATACAGGTAAATCATACCGATATTTTCAAAAAAGATGTGGATTACAGTGATGAAGAAGGTGTTTTAATGCTGTTGAATAAAAGTGAAGAGTCACACTATGATTTAAAAGGATTAATGAATGACGAACAATTTTTTAAATCCGTTGTTTTTAATTTTTCAACAAGTCCTGCATATTTATTGTTAATGTCTCTGAAATATGCTATGTCAAATTCATGGTATATGTAATTTAATGAAGTTTGTAAATATAATATGCGGTAAAGTGGTATTACCAGAATCGCGTTATAAAATAGACCAACTGTGTAATTCAGCAAATAATGTCACGTTTCATGCAATGTGTATACATTGTTAAAAAATACATTGGTACTTTGCAAGAGTTTAATACTTCTACAAAATGCACAGATTGTGGCTTATAAATTTTTTTGCTATTATTGATCCTTCAGATGCATTGCGTGATCACCTCGAAAGTAACGAAGATTATTACGACTTCATTATGAAACATAGACAGCATGAAAAGAATCATATTAAATATGTATATAATGGAATAATGTACAAAAAATTTGTTTCCAGTTTGAAAAGTTGTGATAGAGAATCATATGCAACAGTGATATTTAATACAGATGGTGCGCCAGTATTCGAATCTTCTAACTATTTTATATGGCCCATATATCTTATACTTAAAGAAATTCCACTGCAAAAAAAGATTTAAAAGCGCGATTACAGTAGGATTATGGTTTGGTTTAAATAAACCTGAAATGGGAATTTTCTTAGATATTTTTGTAAATAACATGAATCACTATTCAATTGTGAGTATTCCGTGCACGATAAAAAAGGAAGAACGAAATATTAAAATTTACTCACTGATTGCATGTGTAGATAGCGTAGCTAGGCCACCAATGAATGGTACAAGTTTGTTTAACGCCAAGTATGGTTGTGATTGGTGCATGCATGAAGGGATATATTACGCAGGAAATATGCGATATCCTTATAGAACACCACTTCCGGATGCAAGTGACCACGCTAAAACAGTTACCCATGCCTCAGAAGCAGTTAGAACGAGTTCTCGAATATTTGGCGTCAAGACTGCTTCTACACTGTTAACTTTTCTTAAATTTGATATTATTGAGGGCTTTACTCCAGATTACATGCATTGTTATGCAGCTGGCGTTGTTAAGAAAGTAACTGAATATATCTTAAAACATCTATCAGAGAATGATTTAAAAATAGTTAATCATTTCTTTCAAAAAATCAAATCTCTTCATCAAATAGGACGATTAACAAGATCCTTGATACATTGAAAAAATTGGAAAGCTCGAGAGTACGAAAACTGGGTATTGTATTATAGTATACCATTTTTAAGTGCAGTCTTAAAAAATCAAACAGTTATGCGACATTGGTCACTGTTAGTGGAATCCTTACATATATGCCTACAAATAGATATTAGTTATTCTGAATTGAATCGAGTAAATGGAATGCTACATACATTTGTAGCAGATATGGAAGATATATACTCGTTAGAATCGATGACATATAATGTCCACCAGCTGCTTTATTTGCCCACAAGTATATTCAATTGGGATCCTTTATATTCACATTCAACTTATCCATTCGAAGCAGCAAATCATAAGATACTAAAATCCATACATTGTACCAAAGGAGTAATTTTACAAATTATTAGATATGAAAATATTTAGCGAAATATACAGATGCTAGAAGAAAATATAAATTACTTTACTACAGTTTCCCAATTTTGTGAAAATTTAATATCGCCAGCAGCAAAGAAAGCTCTTTAAATATTAAATATCACCTACTTCGGCAAAGAAAAAGTGATCGACAGCAGCTTAATAGAACAATTTAATTTGTCAACAAATTTAAAAGTATTTCATAGAATAGTATTAAATGGCTCTTTATTTACAACTGCTCAAAAAGTAAATAGACGATCCTGTAATTACTTTGCCAGGCTAGACAACGGTAAATTCGTTAAACTGGCATATTTTATAGTGGATGCTAAAAGTAAAAACTATTATTTACTTTTTTAAATACAAATTTTGTATGTTTTTTAGAAAAAGAAATAAATTTTTAATTATACATTCCTACCACTTTTATTACATGAATGAACTTAAATTGATGAAAAATTAGTTATTTAACAATAGATAAAAATTATATATAAATTCGAAAAAAATTGTATTATCACGTGATTATGAACGTGATAATGCACGTGATTATCAACGTGATAAAATGATCGATAATATCACGTGATAAATCACGTGATTAATCACATGTTGAGTCACGTGATTATTTTCAATAGCAGCACCACCACGACCTGGACCACCGCCCCGAGGAAGAGATCCCTCCCCGGAGACGACTGTCTAGCCGTTCAGCCAGAGGAAGGAAGCTGGGACAAGAGCCAGGCCTTCATCCCCAAGTCTGCAGAGAGAGAGAGAGAGAGAGAGAGAGAGAGAGAGAGGGAGAGAGAGAGAGAGAGAGAGAGAGAGAGAGAGAGAGAGAGAGAGAGAGAGAGAGAGAGAGAGAGAGAGAGAGAGAGCAGACGGGTCACACTGCGCGACGTCAGAGGCGAGATCTTCGAGGCGCGCGTGTATATGAGAGTAGAGGTGTGACGGCGAGCCCTGCGTGGCTACTCTGCGTGGGCGGCTACGGCCACCACGTTGTAGGGAAGGACTGGGTCTAATATACGTCCAATAAAACTTAATTATTTGTGTGATTATTTCTTCCTTCTTCCCCACGTTCTCCCAAATGTCGGCGATTATGATAAATCCCGCGATTAAAGAAAAATCCTGGCACGTACAAGGCGTTAGGTGTTGCGCCCCTGTGCTGGGAGGCACAGCGTCACAGGATGTGATCATTGATATACTGTTCTTCAAGGGCAGCAAACATCGGAATGTGCCAAAAGAGGTTGCCGTGGTGGCCGTTGGTGGGAACTTTAGTAGTCATTAGATACTGACACCTGCGATAGCGCTTGATCATCTGAGTGAAGATACACGAAACGAGAACGATTGGCTTACCCAATATCATCACGGTCTGGACTACTTTGACGGCGAGGTGTCTTTTAAGTCGGTGAACGAAATGTTAAGAGAACTTTTAAAAAGTGTGCGAAAAATATAGGTTAAAGGTAATGATGAATGGCAATAGTTACGCAAAATAATATCTTGTCGAATTTTTGATCTTAAGTACGATTATGAATGTCCGTCATTCGCTAAATTATTGTCTGATGCATCATGCTGTTAACTTGTCATAGTAATTATCGATGCGCTTTGAATAATGCTTACAGGTTAAAATCGTGGCTGTCCGTGCGTGCTTTCAAAAAAGCCAAAATTCGGAACATTTTATGCAATGGACAGTCTTCAGATACTAAAGAATCTATTGAAAATTCGCTCGCATACTGACGGCGTATTTCCAGCCGATCAGATAACAAAAGTGTGCACAAAACCATCAGCGTTTGTTGTAAATACTTCAAATCTTGTAACGCTTTTTACTTTGATAGTTTTGGATTTACCCCCATTTATTTCCGATCATGTTAATCAATTGAGAAAAATTGTAAACATTTTCGCTGAATATTATATTTGGCTACAGAGCGATTCTTCCGATGTTTGCGGGCAATACTGCATCATGATTTTGCATTACATGAGTAATGGTCTGGGCTTCAAGTAATTTCTTGAAAATTTTTCAGAAAATCTGCAAAAAATGATGACGTGGTAAGACGATATGTCTGCTGTAAGCAATGGAAAAAAGCGATGATGATGATTTCATTGGAAATGGCGGTTGTATTATCAGGTTCTTACAAAGCTGTAGTTCTAGGATGTCTTTATTGTAACCTGAGGAGATAATGATACCGTATCTCCCTCACACGTTGTTGTTCCCACTACCACGTCAGTCACCACCACCACCACAATCCTTATCCCCATAATACCTTCCCATTATCAGACTCTGTGCTAAGAGTCAGAGTTAGTCTTTCGAAGGTATCGGTGGTAATCGTGAGAGACTCGCACAATGGCGTACCAGGAGGAAACAAACTTTATCCAGTTCAGCTCCTGAGCGCTCTGTACACTTTGAACAAGTCGTACACAACGGAAATTATTGTCGGCCTGGAATACAGCCACTTGCAAGACGAGTACTACAGACCAGCTGTGCGACTATAAGGCGATGTCTCGAAAGGAATTACTTTTAATGTTGAGGATAAGCGAGCAGAATTCCAACGACTGCGGAGGGAGCACGCTGGGACTGTGCTTCCCCCTCTCCCCGACCAACTTAGGCCAGCGTCGACGTCGCGGCTGCGGCGGCGACGCTCACTTCTCTGTGTGCTCTCATGCGAGAAAGACGCGCTCGCGATGCAATTGTTATTTACTCAGTTCCTTTGTTAAGTTCGATTTATTCTTATTAATTGTGTTAAGTAAGCTCGAGGGTAAGCTCCAATAAATAAAGTGTTTGTTCGATTAAAATAAAGTGTTATTTATTTTCAAAGTCACGCCAGGCCTAATAAAAGCTCAACAGGTTATGGGCCCAGCACGCTTCCACTGCGCTGCTTGGGATTCTCTAGACCTGCGCGTGCACTTGAAAATAACTCGCGAGTGAAGTGCCAAAATTACGGATTTGCCTTTTTAGGGGGATAAAACCGTTGATCGATCAAAAGCTTGAAGTCAAGTAAGAAGTATTGTGTATTTCGCTCTTGTTTCGATAGTGAACGTTTGACGCCTGCGGAGGAAAAAGGCCAAGGAGACGACCTGCCGTTCTGCTTAGTTAAGAGGGGTGACTTTTCAGCTCGAGGGAAAACATGTCTGATCGGGCAAAGAGGGTATCTTTGCAGATGCCGAAGACACGAGGTAAGTCGCAGTATTTTATTCTCGAAGTGCGCGAGTGAAAAATGTTAGCGTGCGTGAGAATAGTCAAAGTTTCATGACGCAAAAGCTATAACGCGACAAGCGGCAGGCGATTCCGAGAATCAGCTCGAGGCCGGCAACGTGTTTGAACGTGCCTGTCCGCGCGCGGCGAGGCAAAATGGCGGCGCCCGGCAACGCGGGAAGTAGTTAGCGCGGGAAAGAGAAGCCGTTGGCGCGTTAAAGCTCGAGCGCCATGTTGCTCTCACTGAACATTAGAGCGCCGGGGCGAGTTAGTTCCCCATGCGCACGAACGATGGCGCTAGTTCAACTAAAATGCTTGATTGCACGTACACGTACGCTAATGTCCAAAAATGCCATGTTGCAAACTGAGAGCAACGGCTCGAATATAGATTGAAAATTTATTTTCGAATAATATTTTAATCTATGTTGCGATTTATTGATCGAATCGGGAAGCGGAAATGTCACTAAAAATAAGACTCAAGTTCGACTAACCTCTTATAAATAAAAGTTGCAATCTTATGTCCGATTAAAAAATTATATTAAAACAGTTAACTGACTAGCTTGAATTTAACAGACGAGAAAAATCTGCAGTTGTTTCTGCTGCTCCAGGACCAGGAGCTGGAGATTTCAGAAACATGTCCCTATGACTCTTTTTATCCAGAGTTGGATATTGATGAAAACATATATATAATGACTTCGAGTGGTAAATTATTCGATATAGGTAAAGTTTGAATTTTTCTAATAAGTTCGAAAATATAAAATTCGATCTACCACTATAAAATATGTACATATTAAAATAGCATGCTGTTCAGTTCCAAAAATTTAAATGTTGGCCGGTATATGCAGGGTAGTGTATGTTGTTGCTGCTACACTGTGTGTGCTGTAAAATCACGGTTTTATTCCTTTTAAAAACATATAAACAGGCAATTTGCATTGCTTTCTTGATTGTTGTTCGTCAACTAAGCACATGCTTAATAAATTGCTACACGTGATAGAGTGTTTATTTTGATTGTCGTTCGTCAAAACAGACAACTCATTTACAAATTGTTCTTAGATAACTCTCTCATCGAGGAACGATTACTGGAATCTGTGAAGAAGAAGATCAAAAGGTTCCGATCTGAAGAGGTGGCTTCAGCTGAGACGGTTGACCCAAGCCAACGTGGGAATACCTCGTCCCCAAAGCTGGAGGTTGACACTGAAATTGCTGACGGGGGGCCGGCCTATAAGCTTGATAGAGAAAAAGAGTAAAAGTTCGATTTTGAGGAAAATGACAGCTGGAAGGTCAAGTTTGAGAAAAGTTTGAAAGGTAAATCCACCCCAGTTGTTAAATCAAATATACCGATACAACTGGATTTGGGACTGAACAAATTCCGTCAGGATGTGGGGACAGCTAAGTTTGGAAAGTTTTCTTTAAATGATTCTAATGAAAAAATTGAAATTTCAGAGGTAACGGCTAAGATGGACGAATTAGAAAAAGAAAACAACGAGTTGAGAGGGATAATTGAAAAAGAGTGCAATTGAGTACATGATGACGTAGTCGACGAATTGATCAGGCACAAATATGCAGTGGAAGAGAGGTACAGCTGGATGGCAGAAAAGGTACAGGAATGGGCAGAACAAGACCGACTGTACGAGGTAGAGCAGAGTTTATCAGCTGGAAAATCTGCACAAGATAACCGTCAGTCATCAAATCACAAAGCTACAAATCAAGTAGCTACAAAACCTCATGTAAGTAGAGAATTTTTAGCAAAACTAGTTCAGGATGAAGTTAATAAAATTGATTCGAATAAAAGTACTAATATAAAAGAAAAAATACAGATCGAAGTAACAAATAAAGATAGTACTTTCCGTAGAGAATACAAACTAACACAAAGTTTGAATGTTAATACATTTTTAGACTTTTTAACTTGAGAACTAACTCTTACTGATTTATTGTACGTAATTGATTCGACGGTTAAACCATCGCGCGTGCCTGATCAAACTAAGTTGGAAAAGGATAAAGTTCGAGTTAGAGACATTATTATCAATAGAATCGACATCTCTTATTACGAATAGTAAAAAAAGTATCGGATATCCGGGATCCTATTGAAATGCTTAATGAAATTAAACGCATTAAAGCAAATGAAATGAACGTGACTACAAGAAGCATTCGAAAGGAATTGCGCTCTATCCGATATAATCAAAATAAAGAGAAAGCATCAGCTTTCTGGGATAGATTTGATAAATTAGTTCGATCGTATAATAAATTACCCGACACACCCTTATTATCAGACGACGAAATATGCGATGTATTCTATGAAGCAATTGTCATACATTTACCTCAAGTTAAAGAGTCTGAATTCTTGAATAAGAACACGACTGGTAAACTTTTAACTTTAAACCAACTTAAAGATTATATTGTACGACAGGAAACAGCTCGAATTGGATCAGGCGAATCAGCTGGAAAACCTACAGAAGCTGGAGCAAAAGCATATTACGTGTCTGATCCTGGGGCGCTTTGTTACAAATGCGGTAACAAGGGCCACTACCAGGATGAATGCACAAAATCAGGGAAAATGTGCTTCAGATGCAAGAGGTATGAAGGGCGCGTCCGTGCAAACTGTCCATACACGGAGAGTCAGCTGGAAAAGGTATTGAAGGAGAACGGAAACCAAAGAAGGTATGAATCCTCAAATTCTAATTGGGGTGGTAAACGAGGTGGCTTCAGTCGTGGTATAAAACGACGCAATTATGAGCCACAAAAGAGTAGCAACCCTAAGAAAACTAAGTTCCATAGAGGCCATGCCCGAGGCAGATCACGGGGGAGAGGTAGACAAAATAGACAAAACAACTTTAATCCTACCAAAACCTCCGAATCTGGTGAGTGCAAAGGTCTATATGTAGACACTACACCTCTTAACACGGAAGAAAGCGATAAAAACCAATTGATTAGATTTCTGGCGGACTGTGGTGCTACGGAGCACATGACTAATTCTAAATTAATTTTTAAAACCTTTGATAATACTAAGAAAATTGATATTAAATGTGCAAATGACAATGACTCAGCGATTTTCAAATCGGAGGGAGTGGGTAACATATCTGGTTACACCAAAAATGATGACTTTCTAAGCTTGAAAAATGTAATTTATCTTAAGTCATTGTCGGAAAATTTGCTATCACTGAGGAAATTTGTTGATAAGGGCTTAGGTATCTATTTGGATAACAAGAAAATTGATATATTTGATCCGATATCAAAAACGATCTTTGTCTCTGGGATATATAAGCAACCTTATTGGCTAATTGAGTTAGAAACAAATAACTCGGAGAAAAATGAAAATAAAGTAAATAAGGTTGTTGCATATATAACCACAAGGCGTCGTGAATATCCAACTGTAAGTGTTGCGCCCAATAAGGAGATTGAGTTCGCAACCAAAAAGATAGCTCGTGAACAAAACAAGCTCGAAAGTACAGAGATTGATGAAAATAATAAGCTTGATGAACCGATGCAAATTGACACTGAATTAGACATAGAAGTAAACGAAAATAGCAACGAGCTATGCTCTGGCTATTCAAATTTTGAAAATACGCTAAAAGATAGAAAAATTAATAATTTAACTGAATTAATTGATTTAGAGAGAATAGATTGTGAATCTAACATCAGTAAAATCAATAACTTGTTTTACACTAATAAAGCTATGCTATGTCATGTCAGATTGGGACACGTCTCGTTGAAAAAGTTGAAAGAATTCCAAAGAAAATTTCCAAATTTGAAAAACTTGAAGGAAATTAAGTTGGATGATTCTGTACTTGATTGCGAAGTTTGTATTGTGTCAAAATTCAACAAGCTACCTTTCAGTTCGACTAGACAGAGAGTGAGTGAACCTCTGCAAATTGTTCACGCAGATACAATGGGACCGATTAGTCCAGCTACACATCCCAAGAAATACAGATTTATATCTATATTTATCGATGATTATTCACGACTTGCGATGGCGTATCCTATGAAACAGAAAAGCGAAACGGGTTATTGTCTTGAATCCTTCATTAAAAGCTCGAGAAATTTATTAGGATCCAATGCTAAGTTCTGTTACCTTAGATGTGATCAGGGTACAGAATTTACAGGAGGGTATACACAAGAAGTTCTAGATAAGTTCGAAGCAGAGCTACAGTTAGCTAGCCCAGACACACCTGAGCATAATGGAGTGGCTGAACGTTTCAATCAGACCATCCAGAAAATCACGAGAGCTTTAATGTATGATACACGGCTACCTGAGAATATATGGGATGAATATATAATTTACAATAGGACGCCTCATAGCTCGAATGAAATGATACCGCCCTTACAAAAGGTCAAACCAGAATTTAAACTCAACCTGGAACAACTAAAGCGTTTTGGTTGTATAGCTTATATCAAAGTACAAAGGAAAACAGGACCTAAGTTTGATCAGCTGGGAAAACGAGTAGTATTGATAGGCTACAAACCAACTGGATATTTATTTTTAAAACCAGAAGAAGGAAAATACTACGAAAGCAGAGATGTTCGATTCAATGAAAAGCTCGTGTTTGGGGACAAATACAATAAAAACAGCATTAAGGATTGGGCAAATCCAATGGAAGAAATAAATAAAGAAACATGGCTTGTTAAGTTCGATGAAGAAGATGAAGTTTTGATCTCTGAAACGGAGGGAGAAAAACGGCGAAGAGGTCGTCCAAGAAAAGTAAAAGAAGTCGAATGCCCATCAGAGTCACAGGTACTTGAATCCGAATTAAACTTGCTGGAAAGCGATGAACTGAATGCGTTCATAGCAACTGTGGGGAATGATCCGAATTCCTACAGAGAAGCCATGAATACGAAAAACAAGCTTGAATGGCAAAAGGCTATTAGGAGCGAATTAGACTCAATGGAGAAAAACAAAGTCTGGACAATTGTCGACAGACCGGTGATTCAAGGAGGAACAAGACCTAACATAATTGACTCAAGATGGGTTCTAAAAACAAAAGTTGGATTAAATAATGAAAACAAGTATAAAGCTCGACTTGTGATAAGGGGTTTCAAAGATCAAAACCATTATAAATTAATGGAAACATATGCACCTGTTTCTCGGCTACCTCTGATTAGATCAGTGCTAGCAATTATAAATAAGTTTGATCTCGAAGTAAGACAGCTTGATGTTAAGACAGCTTTTCTGAATGGAACAATCGACAGTGAAATATACATGGAAATACCTGAGGGTATTGATCTTTCTCCTGAAATCAGACGAAATAAAGTCTGTAAAATTCATCGTGCTTTGTACGGTTTGAAAATAAGTCCGAAAAGATGGTATGAAAAATTTACAGAAGTTGTAATAAAACTAGGTCTAAAGTCTCATGATTTAGAGCCCTGTCTTTTTACTTGGCGCAACAATGAAAAATATCTGATAATGTTGCTGTATGTTGATGACATACTGATAGCCAGTAATGACACACAAAAGCTTGATGAAATTATGTCAAAACTTAAGTTGGAATTCGAAATGTCCTATATGGGAGAGCCCAAGAGTTTCCTTGGCATCGAAATCAATCGAGACAGGCGAAATCAAACGATGACTCTGACTCTAGAAAATTACATTGACAAAATGCTGAAACGTTTTGGATATAGTGAAATGCATCCTCAGAGAACGCCAATGATGACAGATCAAGTGTCAAACCGAGAAAGGCGAGAAAGAGAGGAAAGCGAAGATCAGCTCGAAAATACTCTGAACAAAACAAACGGTCCTTATAGAGAGATAGTAGGTTCTCTTTTGTATCTTGCTAACACTGTACGTCCCGACATAGCATATGCAGTGAATGTGTTAAGCAGACACCAAATCGATACCACTGATGAGGAGTGGAAAATGGTGAAACGAGTTTGTAGATACTTGAAACACACCAGAAGTCTGGGTCTTAAGTTTGAAGGAAAGCTTGATAATTTACAAGGTTTTTCAGATGCCAGTTTTGCTGACTGTAAAGGCTCGATTACAACAAGCGGTTTTGTAATCGAACTTTATGGTGACATAGTATCGTGGAAAACCCATAGACAGAAATTCATAGCCTTATCGACATGTCAAGCTGAATATGTAGCAATGAGCGAGGCTAGTCAGGAGATGGTATCTCTACAAAACTCGTTAAGCTTGATTCTGAAAAACTCCTTTTTGCCAATGACTCTTTGGTGCGATAATAAAGCTGCTGAGGCTAGTACTCAAGTAAGCAGTACAAATAAACTCAGACATATGACCGTAGTTAGAGAACACTTTGTTCGAGAGTGCCTAGCCAGAAATCTAATCAAAGTCACTTGGATTGCATTAAAAGATCAAATAGCAGATATATTCACAAATGCGTTGCCTTTTGAATTACATGCTAAACTAACTAAATTGCTTTTAAACTATTATTTAAAATATTAACATTTGTTTGCTTCTTTCAGACGCTAAATCATAAAGCTGGACGACGTCATTGAAATCTGCTCGGGAGGGAGTGTTGAGGATAAGCGAGCAGAATTCTAACGACTGCGGAGGGAGCACGCTGGGACTGTGCTGTCCCCTCTCCCCGTCCAACTTAGGCCAGCGACGTCGCGGCTCCGGCGGCGACGCTGGCGGCGACTTCTCTGTGTGCTCTCATGCGAGAAAGACGCGCTTGCGATTCAATTGTTATTTACTCAGTTCCTTTGTTAAGATCGATTTATTCTTATTAACTGTGTTAAGTAAGCTCGAGGGTAAGCTCCAATAAATAAAATAAAAGTCACGCCAGGCCTAATAAAAGCTCAACATTTAACCACCATCAGTGGTTGCAATTCACAAATTGTTTTAACAAATTTTTAATGTACCTTTGCGACCATAGTAGCAGCAGTAGCGATTCTATGACAGGTCGGCAAATTTGCGGTACAGGCTGGACAGCTAAATTCACTCACAATCAGAGAAACAGGGCTATCGAAATTGTGGACAGTAGTCCACCCAAGACATTTGCAATAGTGAGCAAACAGATTCATTCAACTATTATTCTAAAAAAAGCTTCTACGATTCTTCTTCTTCTACGATCTTTCATCTTCTAAAAGCTTCTAAGTTTCTACGATTGTATGAGTATATTGTGAAATGCATTGATGCACATCTAGAATATCTTAAGTTTGTAGCGAGTAGTGTAAGTTGTGTTGCTAGAGAGACTGTAGAATACATTAAAAGTGTTAATCCAGAAAATGTACCAGTGAAACACTTCCATATTTATACGATAAGATAACTCTTGTAAAAGAATTATTATCAATTTTTTTATGATAAATGGTTTGATAGTGTCACAACAACTGTGCAGACCCGTGCGATAAAAATGAAAGATCGAATTTCCCCGTAATGATATTGTCGATATACTTTACCAACTTGTATCTCATCATAGAATTGTCGAAATATTGAAATAGGTGATTAATTATGTCTGTTTTCTTTATTAATTTTACTACTACACTTCTTGTAAATATTTTCTTCGAAAGCAAAAAAAAAGTTACCAATGTACATCACAATTTGTATAATTATCTCATATTGAAATATATATTGAATAAATAATCTATTGTTACAAAATATAAAATACATATCGTGTATTATTTATTGCTATCCTTCATTACCCATTCCCATAGCAGAAAATTATCTCTAAAAATATTAAGTTCTATTACATTATTCATAAAAACATTCACAAAAAATAATAAGTAAATAAATAAATAGAGAGATAAATTGGCGAGAGGGATCAAGGAGAAGGGGGGAAAGAAGGCGGTGCCTTGCCGCCACTACCGCATGACATTAATTGGGGAGAAGGGACGAGAGGGGAGGAAACAAGAGCCTTCCCCCACTATCGCATGACGTCACTCCTCGCTGTGGCGCCAGACATCTATCTCACTACCACCTCTGGGCAGGTGGTGGGGGTATTGTTTGTCTCGTCCATAGCAAGGGGTATACTAGTCTTGCGATTTACAAATTAATTATAATAAAATTTAATTAATTGAAACGTATCATTATTCAATGTACTATTAAATATTAGATGTACACTTGATGGCAGATAATTCTTATGGAACGTTTCTAAAATGCTTCTATCAGATTGCCGGATCAATAAATTCTAACTATGGTGTATGTAGAAAGTAAACTGCACAGATGTTCACTTAAAGATAGGTTTATTTAGAATGACAGTTATTATTTACAATCAATAATACAAAGTTGCATGAAAAACAATAGAACATAAAAAAACTTTAATTAAAATATATTACATTTCCTTCCTCCATTATAAAGATTTTTTAAATTATCGAGATGGAGAATAAATAGTTCGTGATTTGCGTATCCGAGATGATCGTCGAATCGGCGGTGTTTTTGGAATGAAAACAGAAAATTCTTTAATTAAACGTACAGTACGTTGATCTTGAGTTTGAAACGAAAATTCTTCTTGAAAAGTAACAGAAGTAGATGGATTTCAAAATGAATCATTAACAATAAGTAGAAAAAATGCGTGAGATGTTGAGGATTGTTCTTCTGTTGTAGTCGTAGACATCTCAACGCTTAAGTACAATTTGATCGACGTGTCGTTTATACATTTTTTCCATGTAACTGATTTCATTATGCAGATCTCCTAGACGATAATTAATTTGTCTTGGAATCCATTTATCTAATTTTGGATTACCGACAAAAAAAATAAACATGTTTAAGTAGTTTAAATTCTCGGTATGTGTTGATAAAATCAGCTTTATGTTTCTCAGAAATCTTCTCGTTGATAGGTTTGGGTGAAACAAAATCCTATTGTATACGTATATTTAGTTTTGAAAATAATAAAGCAGGTGGTTGCCTAGAAGTTGAATGAGGAGCTTTTCTATATTGTCTCAAGATCTCATTAAAGTTCAGTTGGGTCGTATCCATTTTAAGTAAGGTTTTTTTTTGTTGTACCTGCGAATTTTTTTGCTTAACAATCTGTCAAAAGGTGATAAAGAGCAGTAAGTTTGTGATATTTTACTCTACATAAGTAGCGAATAACTGATCGAGAATATCGATTGTAGCAGTGCTAGTACTGGAATTTGTGACCTTGACTTCAAGCCATTTACTATAAGCATCAGAGATAACTAGAAGCATCTTACCAGCTACTGGCCCAGCGTTGTTTATATAGATACGTTCCCATGGGATAATAAATGTATCAAAAGAATCAAGTTAGGTAATTTCTTCAATAGCATCAACCGTTGAAGAAAGTGAAGAACATGAACAATAACCTGCATTTGCATTAGCTTTTGTTCGCTTAAACTTGATATTGTAGTTGAAAAGAGCTAAGTAATCAGCATAATTAGCCATTCGACTGTTGCAAAGAATACGAAGTGATTTTTCAGGATGAAAAATCTGTGTCAATGGTTTGTGATCTGTAATCAGTGTAAAATGTCGAGCGTATAAATAATTGAAAAATTTGCGACAAGCCCATACAATAGCCAAAGCTTCTTTGTCGATTTGAGGATAGGGTTGTTCAGTAGCAGTTAATGTACGGCTTGCATAAGCAATTGGCCTTTCGATTCCGTTGCTAAGTTTATGTAATAAAACAGTTCCAAGTCCTACTTTGCTTGCATCAGTGGAAGGTATGAGAGGTAAGGATGGATCGTATGGCATTAAAACTTGAGGAGGAATGAAAATATAGGGCTTTCATATTTTCAAAAATAACATAAAAATGAATGATTTTTACGTTATTTGGTGGGGGGGGGGGGGGGGGGGGGGGGGGGGGGGGGGGGGGGGGGGGGGGGAGTATCTCCAAAACAACTATATAATATAGGTAGATATATATATGTGTGTGTGTGTATATATGATATAGATTTATTGTACTTCAATCCTATTAGGTAATGTACATAAATAAAGCGCAGTTTTAGCATTGACTACTATAACTTTACATTTAATATCATTGATTGAAGTATAAATAGTCCAAGTATTATTTTCACGGTTAGCGAGTACGAGTGCTATACCTCTGCACGCATCGCCTATTGAGTGCCTAGAAAACACTCAAACTCTGTGTACAAGTTATAGTAGAACTCCTTGTTTTCTGGTTTGAGAGTCTGCATCGTGCAACAAGCGATGGGCCCGTCGATAGCAGTCCGGCGTTAGTGGGAAACCATAGAGCAAATTAGATTAACAGTACATAAATTAGCCACGAGTAATCGTGTAGAGTAAGATCAATTAGCATCTGTCGTGCTATGAAGGACTATCCAGTTCCAGGTCACATATTAGAACGAATATACTGTAAGTTAGGTTTAATTGTACCAACATCAAAGTAACTGTAAGATACCAACGCACAAGCAATAACATCCTGTAAGAAACTGCATTGTAAAACAAAGATAACAATTTAATCAGTTTCTACAATTATTATTCTATTAATTAAGAGTAATCCATAAAATAACCTACATCCTAAAGAAGTAAATAGAAAGATAATCAAGTGCCTACAACATCAATAGTCACAAAGGTAAGAACTTCAGGACAAGCACAACGTCCGGGCGTAAGTATAAAAGCGGATTCAGCATCATCCATCAAAAGCGGACAAACTACAGTCCGCGCACGAGAGTGTCCGCGCATGTCCCACCAACGCTACAGTCACGCGTCCACTTGTGCATTTAGATATATATTGTATATATATATATCTATTCCATCCATTCAACTTAAGTATATGTAGATATACAGGGTGTTTCATTTTAATTCGGATTTCCATTATAATTAGTTTCGTTATAATTAGTTTTTCCATGGTTTTTTGTCGCGGTCGGCCGCGACAAAAAACCATGGAAAAACTAATTATAACGAAAAATGGCCTTAACAAAAGTTGAAGTGGGTAAAGGGGGCCATCGAATGACATAAACACCTATGACCTTGAACTCGATTTTCAAGGTCATTTGAAAGTCATTGTGTTTTTTTTAACGGGAACCCCTATTTTTGACCTCGGAATACGGAGCAGCGGAAAAAATTATGTCGGAAATGACATTTCAAGTTTGCCTTAGTGGCCTTGAGAAGGTCAATTCAATGTCAAATAAGAAGTATCAGCCTAAGATTGTTTTCCTTTCAATTTATTCGTAGAATTATCATTTTGTTATTGTAATAAATATTAGGACAATAATTGACTTAAAATGTGATTATGCTTTGCTGACTTCAAAGCCATTTTGTAAGGTCAAAAGTGCAAAAATGCAATATTAAATGTTATGTGGAGTCCATATTTATATCCTAACTTTAGTGTTGCCCAGGAACAACGACGTGGACGTAATAGGATTGTGTTCCCTTTGGGGTGCTTGATTTGAGTGAGTCTCCTTGCCACTCACTTTTATTATGTACAGATTTGAAGGTAGGTGCCCAAAGACACCACCATTTTTTTGGATTCTATTCAGTTCTTGGGATGTTTTCGTAAGCGAATTTTGATCCTATCTTTAGCGTTACTCAGGAACGACGTGGACACAATTGGCTACTAATTTTCCTCATCGAATTTTGCCTGAATTTATTGTTGAAATAAATAATTTATTTTGTAAAGATGATTTTTCATGTTGAATTTTCCTGCGACTCATTGTTGAAATAGACAATTTTTCTAATAAGAGATCTCTTTTCATATGAATTTATCCTCTACTCATTGTTACTTACACTTAGTATTCAATAGTTTACTAGTTATTGAATAGTTATTGATTAGCCAAAGTAATCAAATATCATTTGTTTAACATTTTCCCTTTTTCATTCATTAACCTTTATTTTTTCTATTAAAATTTATTACTCATCGAAAGCTATCTAATTTGTTTAGTTTGGTAAAAACAAAATTTTTTATTGAACTTGTTATACATTTTTAACAATGGCTGATTATCCAGCCGCAGAAAGGGTTGATATTTTATTGATTCTTGGTGAATCTAGACGTAATTATTGACAAGCTGCAGCCTTGTATCGAATTCGATATCCCGATAGAAGACATCCAAATCATACAACCATTCGTGAGATTTTCCGTAGAGCTCAACAAGGGCAACTAGCACGGGTTAGAGAATGTCGTAATTACAACGAAGATGATCTTCGTGTAATGGTCGTTTTAGCAAAGGTTCATTTGAATCCCTACGTTAGTACCCGTGAAATTCAAAGGCAAAGTGGTATACCTATGGCTACTGCTTGGAGAATACTGAGAAGTCAACGTTATCATCCATATCATATTATTTTGACTCAGGATCTCACACCTGCTGATATGAGGTTAAGGCTACAGTTTTGCCAATGGGCACGACAAATGATTGCTAATGATCGTCACTTTTTTCAATACGTAATGTTTTCTGATGAAGCAAAATTCGAAAGCAATGGAGAGCTTAACCGACACAACTGTCATTATTGGTCGAATGTTAATCCGCATTGGTACAGGCAGATAGATAACCAAAATCGTTGGAGTCTTGATGTTTGGTGTGGAATTGTTAACGGATACCTTGTAGGCCCATACTTTTTCGATGAAAATGTAAATGGCCATAATTTTTTACAGTTCCTGAGAGAACGTCTTCCAGTACTTCTTGAAGAAGTAAATTTATACACAAGAGCAAGAATGTGGATTCAATTAGATGGAGCTCCTGCGCACTATGCTTGAATAGTTAGACAATATCTTAATCAAAATTACCGTGACAGGTGGATTGGACGCACTGGACGTGGAGATTTGGGTGTTCGATGGCCACCGAGATCTCCAGATATGACATCACCCGATTTCTATTTGTGGGGGTATTTGAAAGATGTTGTTTATGAACATGAAACTACAACAAGGGAAGATATAATCCACAGAATTCAAACCGCTTGGGAAAACATCCCAAGAGCTGTATTACTCAGAACAGTAGAACATTTTCAGCAGCGAATTGAATTGTGTATCCAACAAAATGGTGGTGTCTTTGAGCACCTGCTTTGAATTTTGAGCAAAAGTGAGAGGCAAGGGGACTCACTCTAATCAAGCACCCCGAAAAGTGAGAGGCAAGGAGACTCACTCAAATCAAGCACCCCAAAGGGAACACAATCCTATTACGTCCACGTCGTTGTTCCCGGGTAACGCTAAAGTTAGGATATAAATATGGACTTCACATAACATTTGATATTGCATTTTTGCACTTTTGACCTTACAAAATGGCTTTGAAGTCAGCAAAGCATAATCACATTTTAAGTCAATTATTGTCCTAATATTTATTACAATAACAAAATGATAATTCTACGAAAAAATTGAAAGGAAAACTGAAAAAATTGAAAAAAAAGGAAAAATCTTAATCTGATACTTCTTTTTGACCTTGAATTGACCTTCTCAAGTTCACTAAGGCAAACTTGAAATGTCATTTCCGACGTAATTTTTTCCGCTCCTCCGTATTCCGAGGTCAAAAATAGAGGTTCCTATTTAAAAAATTCACAATTACCCTCAAATGACCTTGAAAATCGAGTTCAAGGTCATAGGTGTGTGTGTCATTCGATGGCCCCCTTTACCCACTTCAACTTTTGTTAAGGTCATTTTTCGTTAAAATTAGTTTTTCCATGGTTTTTTGTCGTGGTCGGATTAAAATGAAACACCCTGTATATCTAGTCCATCCATTCAACTTAAGTATCTCTAGTAACAATAAAGCTCTCGAGCTTATGCTAGTTCGCGCGAATAAATAATTATTTGTAAAACTCGCGGAGCCCGTATCTCTATCAAATACGGTCTTTACATTGTATTATGTATTACATTTTAGTACAGGATATAAATATTCCTAAAAAAACTTTTTTCAAAAGTAAAAACCTTGACAAGAAAAAGTAGTAAAATCCATATATAAATATTGAAATGTTAAATAAATGTTTTTTTTTTGCTTTACGTGTTTGGATATTCTTCGAGAATGCTTGTTGGATTTTGTTGGAGGTTTAAAAACCCAATTTTAAAGTGTATAGGGTCACCCTGTCCTGAACCAAACTTTGTTCTTTCTTGTCAATGCACCGTTATCTTGCCTCTTGATGATTGCTGTAATCCTACAATTAATACTTTCATCAAATATTTAGAAAGAGTTTGAACACAATTTTAAATATTGAGAATTTATTTATTTTTTCTAAAACGAGCGCGATTTACCTCACTCCTAACATCGCTTGGTTAATATATATATATATATATATATATATATATATATATATATATATTACAATAGTAATAAAATTCAAGTTTTGTTAAGATTTTTTTCCTACTATCAATTCCTAATAGGAGTGGAAGTAAAAAATTTCAAATAATAAAGACTTGAAACTCAAGGTTACGCATTGATTTCTAATAGAAGGTAAAATTTTCAAGCTGAAAATATTAAAAGAACTATGACAGTCAAAAGAATTTTCTAATATTTTGATTCAACATTTTCGTTAAAGAAATTGTTTAATTTCATAATTGCAGTTTCTTAAATTTTTTCCTTTTATACTTTTATTTTTTCGAATTTAAACTGATTATCATGAAAATGAAGACGCTAAAATGTTGGTATACAAATATGATGTCCTATTATTATCTAGTAAGCAACGTGAAATTTTTATATTATGAAAAAATCATCCATGCATATATAGTCACTAGCGAGATCATTTACGTGATTTTGTTATGTATTATAATTTTATAGTTTTCTACGTCGATTTGTTACATTCGATATGACATTTCTTTGAAAAAGAGGTGAAAAAATGTATGCTGCAAATCACTTCAACCAATTAATTAGTGCCGAAACACCTGATAAAAATAAAAATGATCATTTGCTGTAGTACGAAAATTCATGATACTATAGATGTACTCATTTTAAAAGGAATTGGAAGTTATTCGAACTTTCAAAGTCAATTAAATGATAACAATATACTTGAATTTAACAGCAGTTTTACTTGATTTTCGATATGCAATCTGTATAAAAGACTGTTGATATTAACTGATAAATTTTATCGTTCGCAAAGATTAATAAAACCTTTTTGAATATTATTTACATTATTAATAACTTTTAATAAGTGTACAATAATAATTAATATTTTAATTGATAGAGAGAGAAATACAGTATCAGGAAGTTTATTTGTGGTTAGAAGCACTAAATAAGTATTTGGTAAATTTGTATGTTTTTTATTACAAAATATATTTCATCTATATACAATGCTCTTTTTTTTATCCATTACCGGCGCACTTTTCGGTCTAGCTGCCGAGGGTCTTCAACCATCTCTGTGTGGAAGTAGTGTCCCATCCTATCTCTTTCCTACGACACTATCTCCCATGCCTATATTTTTCCACCCTGAGAGATTTCTCCGATGAGGACCATATTTTCAGACACACACCATGCTGGTTAAGCCAGCACTCGCTGCCCCCTGGAGGGCATCGGGTCCGTCTCTCAGTGTAGCTTTCCTCGGAGAAAGTCCCGTATTAGACCAGCTCCACACCAGTAAGTCCGGCGCTCCCTGCCTAATGCATCGGGTTGGCTACCTGAATGTCTACCTTACCTTTGGTCCTTACCACTGTTTCGCATTCGCCCAGGCTTACGCCTCTGAGACAGGTATGAAATGCTTACTTTCATTCGCAGTCTTAAAATACTAAAAACTAATAAGATAAGTTATTATAAAGTAAATCCATCGATACCCTTCCTACTACGATGTAGTATATAATAAGTTATAGCAAATTCAACAAATTCAATAATTAATTGAATTAATAAGAATAAGGAACGACAACATAAGGCGAAGTAAACACGCAAAAATAGTTAAGCTCAAAGTAAAATCAAGTAAGAAAATCAATAATAGTAAATTCACCTAAAATAATAAAGATAAAATAGAACACCGAGATGTATACACACAGTAAGACTCTACGGCAAGAGACCAAGCGAAGCAAATCTCGTATCAGTAAGTACGTTAGTTCAATCCGGTTATAAAGTCATTTTTATAGACAAAAGCTGTCGAATATCAACCAAGGACGGTCGTACGTTACTAGAAGGAAAATTAAATCAAAACAATGTGTATATACTTAATTTACGAGCAACAGAAAACGACAACAAGGAAACTCTCTCCGCATTAGTCTCCAAATCGAATACACCTGTCAACATTGATGTGTGGCATAGGAGGCTGGGGCATATGAATTTTGCCTTTATGAAACAGCTTAATCAATCAGCTATCGGAATAAATATACCCCACGGATCAAGCCTCTCTCCGTGCGACATATGCGTGAAGGGTAAGCTGGCTAAACAGACATTCAAATTAATTACTCAAAGGGCTGGCAAACGACTTGAATTAGTACATAGCGATCTTTGTTATGTTCTCGAATTATCGTTGAGTTCAGCTAAATATTTTCTTACCTTCGTCGACGATCACGCCAGAAAAGTTTTTGTGTATTTTGTAAAAACGAAAGACGAAGTTACAAAGTGTTTTTTGCACTTTGTTAAATTTGTAGAAACACAATGTGAAGACAAACTCAAGGTTCTTAGAACGGATAATGGTACCGAGTATGTCAATAAGGAATTCGCATCTCATCTTTCATCTATGGGTATCCAACATCAAACCTCTGTACCATATAATCCTCAACAGAATGGACGAGCGGAACGAGTCAATAGAACTTTACTCGACAAGGCCAGATGCATGCTCATAGAGTCAGGACTACCAAGAAAATTTTGGGCAGAGGCAATAGCGACAGCCGCATATATAAGCAACCGCTCACCGAATAGAAGTTTAAATGGTCTGACTCCGGAGCATTGTTGGACTGGAGTAAAGCCCGACTTGTCTAATCTAAGAGTTTTTGGGTGTAAAGCATTAGCCCATGTACCAAATAAATTGAGAAATAAACTTGACCATAAAGCTACAGAATGCATTATGCTTGGATATGCCTCAGACAGAAGGCATATCGACTATGGGACCTCAAAGCTAAAAAAGTGATCTCTGCGTTACAACGTGACGTTATTTTTTGAGAGGAGTCTGCTACACAATCAGACCGCCCGAATATAGTTATTTTACCTACGGGCTCATCCGAGGACTCAAATGAAGCTCGATCCGGTCAAGATGCAGAAGAAGACGCCAACGCAGCGGATCCCGCAGCAGCCCAACTTCGACGTACTCCACCTATAGACGATGGCGAAACACCATCTACTAGCACACCACCTGCGAATAACACCAATGAGTCCCCTCTCTCTCAATAGCCCACACAGCTCAGACGATGAAGACGAACACCAGCAGCGAAGATCCCAGAGACCCAGAAGAAAGCCAAGACGACTAGACGACTACGTCATATTCTCATCTACTAGCGGACACGTCGAACCTCAACGCTTCAACGAGGCTATTACCAGAAGCGAGAAGCACCAATGGTGGAATGCTATGGAAGCGGAATACCAATCAATGATTGATAATGATGTCTGGGTGTTATGCGACCTACCGACTGATCGTAAAGTGATCGGGTGCAGATGGGTCTACAAGAAGAAACTCAACCCCGACTGATCCATCCGTCACAAGGCGAGATTGGTGGCCAAGGGTTACGATCAATTGGAGGGAGTTGATTTTACAGACACGTACTCACCCGTCGTGCGATTCACGTCGCTACGCATACTCTTTGCTTTTGCAACTAAACTCAACCTCGACATCCACCATCTAGACGTAAATACAGCATTTTTACATGGCACACTGAAGGAGACTGTCTTCATGCAACAACCGGAAGGTTTTATTGAGCAAAAAGATAATAATAAAGTGTGTAAGCTTAAAAAAGCAATATACGGGCTCAAACAGGGCAGTCGCGAATGGAATGCTGAGTTAGATAAAGCCATGAAGTCACAAAATTTGGCTCGTTCTGAATTTGACACTTCTATATATTATCATTTTAATAAAATGAAACTTATCATCATAGCTGTATTTGTCGACGATTTTTTAATTTTTTGTAATAGTATTGATTTTATTCAGATGTTCAAGGAATTTATGCAAAAAACTTTCTCAGTTAAGGACCTTGGACCCGTGGAACGATGTCTGGGAATCGACGTCATACGCGACCAACAGCGTGGAACCATCAAGCTCAGTCAAACTAGCTACATCAATGACATACTGCTGAGACTTGGTATAGAGGATTGCAAAGGAATTTCCACCCCAATGGAAGTCAATTCTAATCTATTCTCGTCAGAATCCAAGAAAGGAACGGCTAATCCTAATATCCCGTACTAAAGCGCAGTGGCAGCACTCATTTATTTAACGCAAGCGACACGCCCAGACTTGGATTATGCGGTCAGCAGTGTGAGTCGGTTCAACAGCAATTACGATACGTCACATTGGGAGGCAGTCAAACGTATACTCAGGTATCTGCAAAAAACTAAAGATTTGTGTTTACAATATTCTCAAGATAAGAACAGCGATCTCATTGGATATTGCCATGCAAGCTATGGTTGTGACGGGCACGATGCGATGTAAGTATCGGGATATATTTTCACGATGCAAGGTGAAGCAATAAGCTGGAATTCCAGGAGACAGCAGACTGTGGCGTTATCCAGCACAGAAGCAGAATATCTCTCGCTTACTGCCGCTGCTCAGGAGGCCATTTGGCTGAAAAATATCACAGTAGAGCTTGAAATACAGCCTCGCAGACCAAGTCTTATCTACTGTGACAACAAAGGCTCTATTGATATCTGCAATAATGCGCGCTTTAGTCCTCGTACCAAACACATAAACGTAAGACACCATTTTTTGAAGGAAAAAGTCGATAATCGGGAATTGGAGGTGAAGTTTATTCCATCGAATCAAATGACTGCAGATCCACTCACAAAAGCGACGCCTAGTTCAAGACTGGAGACATTTAAAAATGAAGTAAGGATTATGTAATGTGTAATTTTTTTTTTTGCATTTTTGTCAATTCTATCCTTTTTTTATACTTATGTACGTGGGATATGGATGGAGAGAGAGAATTTTGATTGAGTGGGCGTGATGAAATTGCTACGTTAGTACAATCAAAATTGGCACCATGCGTTGGCTATATATATATATTTATGGGCGTGGTTTGATATACAAACGCGACGCGAAACTTATTCAAACGAACGCCTATATAATGTAAACCGAATGTCTTCTCGCTTCACTTCCGTGTGAGCCACAATAGTGTAAACTCGAAATTGTTGTGCCTTTAATAAACTTTGTCATATTCTTTCTCCAAGTGTAGATTTAATTTGTTCAACCCTGCGTACTCTAACATCATGTACCATAATAAAGTAGAGATGCAAAGCGATGCAAAGTATTTCGTCTTTAACTAACGTATTGTAGCCAAGACTAATATACCTGAAAGAAAAATTATGTTTTCATTCATTTAAAAAAGATTTTCACTCAAACAGATGTATCACTGTTTGAGTTACTCGTCTTAATCGAAGCTTTTTCCTGATACGTAATGTCACTAGAGCGTTCCGTTTTACAGAAAGCTCGTTAATAAGAAAAATATGTTTTATATTATAGCGCCATAATTCTGTCAGAATATTTAACCAGAGGTCATTATTATCACTGGCTTTTATTTGTGGAAAGTTTGTACATTTTACTAAAAGATAATATTCATGTTTCAGAATTAATTAAAGTGAATGAAATGATACACGAGTTTGTATCTAAAACTGAGAAGTTCTTTGAAGAGAAAGCAATAAGTTACAACGTACATCAACTCTTGCATATAGCCGTAAGTGTCTTAAATTGGGGACCACTATGGTGTCATTTAACTTTCTTATATAAGAGATACAATTATATTAGTGCTTGTATCTATAGATACAATTATATTAGTGCAGCATTTAATACAGATGGTAAGTAAACATTATAGTATTTTACAGATAGTCAACGAAATTAAAGAGAATCCTACCGTTATAGATACTACGGATATTTAATGTATTTGTATTTTTATGGAAGTTCTTTGAAATATGTACATCTTGACATTACTAATATCAAAAGAGCATTGCATATAGATAAAATATATTTTTAATAAAAAACATATAAATTTACCAAATACTTATTTAGTACTCCTAACCACAAATAAACTTCTTAATACTGTTTCTCTTTCTCTAATAATTAAAATTTTTATTATTATTGTACACTTTTGTAATGGAATCCCCGATTCCATTACGCGCCTACGACGCCAATTTAAGTAAGTCACACAAATTTTACACGAAACGAGAAAAATACATACGTGAGACACTCGCGAGCATCGTCATCGCAGCAGCCGCAAGAAGCAGCATTTCCCACCACAACGTATTCCTACAAAAATAGAATTAGAGGTGTAGCGACAAAACGCGTTCTAAGGAGAAGATCACCCGAAAGAATGGCTAACGCCAAGAAAAATGATGGCGAAGAAACAAAAAGAAAAGATACACATGACAGTACGCAGACGACGAAAAGCAGCAGGAGAGCTGTCACAAGACGCTTTTCCTAAAAACTGAAAGTAATAAAATTTTTACGAGATCACGCAAAGTCGAGAGGAAAGTCGTGAGAATATTAGGCACTCCTAATATGGAAAATCAACGCTACAGATTCTCTAGTATATAAAGACCGGGAGCAAAATGGTGCATGTCGGCAGTTTTCCTGAAGTCGCCTTACAAGTCGAATCACTGCCAGTCGCCAGACCAATAAATCCGAACCAGTTAATATTGAATCGCTACCAGTCGTGAGTGAGATCAGTAAAAAAGACTTTATCGCTAAAAAAATATAGACTTGTGAGAATATTGGAATTGCTCAGGACAACAAACAGTTTTATCTCCGTGGTACCAAGTGCCGAAGTTGTATAAGTGCCACGATCACTGAGACACACCATCCTCTCCTTTCGCTAAGAGGAGAGACGACACATCAAGTCTCCCATCTGTCTGCACCTGCTCGAAGGAGGAACGAGTCGAAGGGATCCGAGACGCACAGGAGCTTGACCGCACTGAACCACCGACGCCACCCTTACGAAAAAAATCTGCAGAGATCTCTGCATAGATCTGTGCAGAGTTTTATGCACAGATTTTTGCACAGATCTCTGCATATATCTCTGCAGATTTTTGTGCACAGAATCTTGCACAGATCTCTGCATATATCTTTGCACAAAATTTGGACCATCATCAGTCGCGTATTTTTAGTGCTCTCCAGAGAAGTGTGCAAAGAAATATGCAGAGAAATGTGCAGAGAAATGTGTAGAGAAATGTGCAGAGAAATGTGCAGAGAAATGTGCAGAGAAATGTGCATGCAGAGAAACGTGTGAAAAACATTACAAGGAAAATTGTTATGTAAAATATGTCAAAATAAACTTTAAGGGCGGAAAAATAAATAGGGAAATAAAAAAACTCAGTTAATTTACTTATTTATTTTTTAATCAGTTTCAAATCTATTTACAATAGGTATGATACAAAATTTGTTTGATACATAAGGAACTTTTACAGTTTTGTTTTTTAAAACTTCAATTTCACGGCACATTATGACAGACGTCTCTTGCGCAATAAAAGAATATGCGTTCGATGAATAGTGTTCATTTTGACATAGAATATCATCTAAAATAAGCATTTTTTTCCCCATTACAACATATTTAATTTCCCCTGAAGCTATACAAGTCACTTCTAATAAATTAGTAATGGTTAACTGATTGTCAGTGGTGATTGCCGTGCTATTATGCCTTTTTTTAAATCTTCGATAATTAACAGAGTGGAAAAGAATATTGTTATATATAAATCTTATATAAGATTTACATACATCTTCTATTGTTTCACCTAATTCTTGTTCAATCGTCATCTTTTGCACTAATGACAATTTATTATACCTCGTTTTACCGAATATTCTCAATGAAGCACCATACTCAATGCATTTTTTTACGCGACACTCATTCATTAATTTTATAAATAAATTTGATGCTTTCGAATTGCAGTTGGGATCACTGAAAATGTTAAAAGAGATTTTTATGTACCGTAATCGATTGTAGGCTTTGCATATTTGTTCAGCTATATATTGTGTGCCGTAAAATAAACGTTTTATTACTCCGTTGAAATTTTCATAGGGAAATGCTGACCATGCCCATAAGGCTCCATAACGTTGCACAAATTTTGGTATATGTATCAATAGATGTACATTGAATTTCATAAAGGCCTATAATGGTATAATGGTTCAACTTGTCTTACAAATTTTAAAAGAAAATTTTTACCCAGTTCAAAATCATGGCCAGAGATCTTTGGGTTTGAAAACATGTAGAGACTATAGACAAATAAATACCAATGTTTTAAATATTTTTTATCGAGCAAGCCATCTAAACATGGAGTTGAATAACATAGAATGAAGTTTTTCCAATCATTCGCATTGTATTTATCATATACGGATGTAGGTGTTCTGGTTATTTCGTTCGGTGGTTTTATATTTAATAGTCTACTATTAAACTCATTTGCTTTTAAACCCATGTAGTATTTTTGTTGGTTATTTTTTGAATCAAACCACGCACTTGCGAATAATTTTCCAACTCCTAAAAGACAACTATGCATATAATCTGGTGGATAATCATTTATTATATTTCCATAAGGTAACAGAGATACTATGGATGGCCCTTTTACACCCTTATAACTTTTATGGAGTCTTAAAGCATGCTCTACGTATTCCATATGTTTAACATTTGTTCTATCTTCTTTGAAAACCCAGGGATAAACGCGAGTTGTACCTCTTCCAACTTCAACCTGTTCACCGTTATGCATACAAAATGGACATCCGTATTCTCCATTAAACTGTTTCATACATTGAACTAATGGTCTTGCAACTGAATCAACAGTACAAAAAAGCGTATGAACTTTTATAGTTATTTTCTGTTTGCTTAAAAATGTTGTGCACGATAATCCTTCTTTTTGTAGGTGAATCAGTTCTTCAATAAAAGGTTTTAGATATAGATTCATGGGTGATTTCTCAGCGGAATACCACAATCCACATAGAATAACATTTTTCTTCCTTATTCTGTAAGGTAGCTCATTGATTGCGACCTGGATTGTCCACATACTTTTTTTGGAAGATTTACACAAACTTACACCATCAACATTCCATTGAAGAGAAATGTCATTGTTTTGTATAACATTTTTTCTTCTAAGCCGTTTATACACATCGCCATTAAGAACGTCGCTTTCATCACATTCTTTTCGTAAATTGTTATATACACTGCTATTAATTAACTCTTCTAATTGCTGCTCTATTGGAATGTATATAAAAAATTTATTTTCATCTTTCAAAGTAGACTTTAATAACCTCGTTTGACATTTCCTACAAAAAGCAACATTGTTACTATCAAAATTTAATATTCTTTTACAGCAATAATAATATTCTTGAAATTCATAGTCAGGCAATGGCTGCAAAAATTTATATTTGGATTTGTAAACGGTACTGCTAAGATGACAATCAATTAGTTGTATTATATTGTCTAATCCAACATCAGGTATATGACGTCTCAACGCTGTAGCAATTATTAGTAATTCACTTTCCTTTCGAGTTAATGAGCAATTTTCTGATAGAAGACTTCGCTCCTAAAATAAACAAATATTATGACTTTTCGCTCATATATTTTAATTATCAAGTCTAATTGATATTTCTAAGACTATTTTATATAGATTATTATTTCGATATACATGCATTAAAGATTATTTTTAATATATATTTATAATAGCAAAAACAAAATAACAAACAGATTCAAAAAAGAAAATTCACACACCTAGATATGCATTAAAAAATAGCTTATGTAAATTTTCGAGTCATCTGGATACCTGAGTGACGAGCTATTAATAAAAGAATTTTTTCCAATGTTACATAGCGTCTTATGGAGAATCACATTTTTCTGGCTTTGATTTGCATATATTTATTGTAAACAAACAGTTTCTGTTGTGAATTTTTGTACAAGAAAAATAATGTTTGATGAACATATATTGTTTTAAAAAACGATCATTGGATACTTTAACACAAAATATGTGCACTTAACCTCAAAAACAGAGTCAAATGTCGTCTGTATTGAAATTTTTGTTTGTATAAATAATTTGATTTCTTCAACTAAAATCGTTATTTGTTATAACCTAAAAATAACCCTACACCATGCACAAAATAACTCTACACACATATTTGCTACACAAAAAAACTCTACACAGATATTTACTACACCGTAAAACTTTACATGCATTTGTGATTATTTGACTACACCGTAAAACTCTACACAATCGTATAACCTATTGTTGCAACAATGGATAACAATTGCTTATACGATTGTGTAGAGTTTTACGGTGTAGTCAAATAACCAAAAATGCGTGTAGAGTTTTACGGTGTAGTAAATATCTTTGTAGAGTTTTTTTCTGTAGCAAATATGTGTGTAGAGTTATTTTGTGTAGGGTTATTTTTGTGTAGAGTTTGTACGGTGTCATCTGTTGTACCGAAATAAAATAAGAATTTAAAAAAAGTATACACATTTTACCTTATACATATGGGCATGTGCATTCACATGTGTACATGTATGTATACTCATCAATAATGTATTGTTTTATTGCAACATTTTTTTAAATGGCGCAGCCTTATTGGCTAGTGTAAGTATAATGCAAGAATACTTATTTCAACATTTAAGAAAAATTCCGTAGAAAGTATACATTAAAATACATATTTACTTTAAGCAGAATATGTGACTGTAAAGATTAATGCAAAAAAAATGGGGGAAGAATTGCATAAAAGGAAACTAACTGAATGGGCATTTCTATCTGACGTGTGACTCTATTTGATTGTATGTTAACTATACAAAATTAATTTTAATGTAAAAATCTTACCTGTTCGATGTTTTCCTCTATATTATATGTAACGTCATCATCATCAATCATATCCTCATCTGATTCAAACAAGTTTTCATTATATATACAATCCTCGTCATTTTTTTCTTCATATAAATAATGTTCATAATCATCATTTGATTCATTATCACTTTCATCATTGTTGTTATCATTACTTTCATCTTCATGTGTGCTTGTATAATTTTCAACAGATGAATCAACATCATCTCGCAACTTTACATTATCTGATAAGTTAACAATATCTTATACATTAATATTATCTGATAAGTTAACAATATCAGATGAATTAATATTATCTGTTAAGTTAGCATTGTCTATTAAGCTAGGATTATCTGATAAATTAGCATTACAAGCCTCGTGTAACGTAAGCGATTCAGAACCAGAATTACATCCAAGTACATCGCCAGAATCGACAGATAGGAGTTGACACGGTGTATCGTCATTGCTGTGTTCGCTTATACGTTCATCTTCACTGGATTTAGCCTGTAACGTCAATTAATCATAAGTTAAACACGATATACCAGATTAAAAGGAATAAATTGAAACAACTGTCAATGCAATTTAACAATACTTAAAATATTTAATACTGAGATTGCTTGCTTTTTTCAAAATATAAAAGATTAAATTTCTGTACATAAATGCATTTATAAAATAAAATAACGATTTCATTAAAATATGAAAAAAACGTAAACGACTCTTGCACTAAATCCGTAACATTGAATTTACATTTTATTATGTGTAGAAGCTACCATTTAAATTGAATGTTACGCACCTCAGTTTCAAGATCAGCAGTACCACCTGTTGCTGAAGATTTATCTTTAGATCGACGATAATGTGAGGTAGATTTTGGAATTTGTTTTGTCGGGTCACCTACGTACGTCTTATATTTTTTTCTGGGCCTTTCATTTCCATCCATTGCTGCTGTAATTACCCTCCAGATCTGTAATTAAGTAATGCATTTGAAGTAAATAATTAATATTACTTTATTTTTTATATTAAAAAGACGACACAAATGATTTATTGGTTTTATAGTAGTATTTTATAAATTTTATAATAATGAATAGAAACTAAAAATTAACAGCATAGAAAAAATTGTTAATAGGTAAACGTTTAATATTATCGCAATACAGGCAATTTTTTAGAAATAATATAAAGAACGTTTTACAAACCTTCTTATAACTGATTACTTTTTGAAGGTTATTATAATGCTGATATACACTTTAGTTATATTACACTTGTGATATTGAGACGTCACTTCAAAAACTCTTAACAGGTCCACAATTTTTTTAACGTTTATCACATCAATATCATTTTTAGCTGATTTATTTACCATATTTAAATGTTGATTACATTGATTTCATACATCAGCCATATACAGTATACAAACATATAACATATAAGTATCACATTCTTGAAGAATGATCATAATGCGGTTCGAACATGAACTAGATACAATTATATATATATATATATATATATATATATATATATATATATATACTTCGATTTATCCTGGAAAATTGAAAGTGGAGCAAATAAAACTATAAACGTGGGTGAAAAGAGCTACCAAAAATCTATGAAATGGTATTTTATCCTGATATTTATTTTATTTAATTTTTCGTGTTCCTCGCAGGCCGCCATCCCATTACGAAAATAATGTGCAGAGATCTGTGCAGAAATCTCTGCAGAGATCTACGCACAGATCTCTGCACATTATTTTCGTAAGCCAGATAGAAAACCTGGAACGTAAAGGAAAGTATAGGCACTTGATTGGCTATCGCCTTTCCAAATTTTCTTGGCAACCGCAATGAGGAGCCTCCTTTGGTTTCCCTTCCGGTTTTTTGAGTGCCATGGAACCGCGCCCACAAGTTAATAAGGGAGAACGGTGCGCTACTAGCGGACATTGATGTAACTATGGAGATGGACTATATTATGGACTATGGAATGCAGTATGGTGCATCTCTGTTACCCATGACGGAGAATATCTGAATATGAGCGTATTTCTATATATTCTCTGCCCATGCCCAAAGTAATAGTTATAATTTTTGAGTTGTAGCTGTGAAAAAAAATAATTATTTCTGCACTAATAATGTAGAATAGATTTCTCTGTTTTAAATCGTTTGTAGACACTTATATTGAAAACACAAAGAAGCAAAATGTAGTAAGTATAGATTGTCCTGTAGTCATACATCTAACCTGTTCTCAAAAAATACCTCTGTTACACATTAAGAATTTGAAAAAGTGCTTCCAAGAATTGTGAATTATATTTATAACTATTTATAACCAATTTTGCAAAGGGGGAAATAGGGAGTCTTTTTCTTTATTTTATTGCGGGGCCTATCCCAAACAGGGATCGGTCCACTAAGAAATGACTAAGAGGCGCAGTGCGCTTTAGTCGGAGGTCGTGAGATCGACCGCCACCGAGGCCATGGGTTCTGGAGGAGTCTTCTCCTCGACCAAAGGTGCCTTCTCTAGGGGGAGCGGCAACGGGACCTTGAGAGTCACATTAGAGATGACCCTCGGCTTGCGGCGCTGCCCCGGGAGTCTGGAAGCGGTTGGCCTTTGCTTCGTCGGCGATGGCTTTACTGCTGGCGGTTTCCTCTTCCGCGGGGAAATACAGGCCAGCCTGCGTTGCGCTGGTTGCGCAGCCTGCTTAGCCTGTTCTCAAAAAATACCTCTGTTACACATTAAGAATTTGAAAAAGTGCTTCCAAGAATTGTGAATTATATTTATAACTATATTTTTAAAAATTGAACATGGTTGATGTATCAAGTAACGTGGTGAAACCAAAATGGTTAAATGTACAAGAAGAGCATTGTATATTAGTTGAATTTGTAAATGAACGAGACCATTTAGACAAGAAGTTGCAACAAGTTGGCTACTTATGTTGGATTGATGATGATCATGATGCAACAGAAATTAATGAAATTATAGCAGATGAAAAGCAGGTTGTCATACATTGGCCAAATTGCGATATTAAAACCCCAAGATACATGAAGAGTTTGTTAAAAAAAGCTTCGTTTAAACAGTCGACTGTCACAGTATTGGCTTATGGAAGTAAGTATTGATTTTATATTTATACACTAGGGATCCCCCCCTGCACGCTTCGCTCGATAATACTTTCATGGTTTATTTACCAATGCCCATCTTTTGCTTTAAGACTACGTAAATGAAAATAAATACATCTTTTCACGTTATTTAAGTCTCTTACGATTCCTTATTTGATCGTGAATGGATCGCACAATTCAGTCACGAAATTGATTGGACCGAACTCTTTTCTCCAATCGAGGTTAATGCACTTTCTACTCTTCCACCTTCATTAACTCGTGATCAACAAGCACAGCTGGATCAACTTTTGACAAGGTACGATAAAGTTTTCAGTGAAATAGCTAAAAAACTTACTGGATATCCAGTTAAGGTACAATTGAAACCGGGTACTTCTCCTGTTTTTGCTCGTGCTCAAGAAATAGCATATGCGTTGCGTGATAAGTATTCTAAAGCAGTTGACTCTAAACTTGCGTCTGGATTTTACAAAAAAGTCGATTTTTCCAAGTAGGCTTCGCCTAGACACGTCGTTATTAAAAAAAATGGCGATATTCGTATAAATGGAAATTACAAATCTAGGTTGAATCCACGTTTAATAGATAGATAGAATAGATTTAATAATAGAATGCCCTATTCCAAAACCTAGTGACATCTTCAACAAAGTAAAAGGAGCTAAAATTCATGCACATCTTATTGTTACAGATCCTTATAGTCATCTTTCTGCTGACGACGAGTACAGCTATGCTTTGACCCTTAACTTACACAACCCGTACTCCTACACATGGGTTTGTTCGTCATACACGATCAAGGTCTGAAAGACGTTGAAAATTTTTTCGACGACATCATTTTATGGGATAAAACTTTTGAAGAATTGTTGATTTTTTTGTTAGAATTTTTGGGCCATGAACTAGATGACTTCAATTATTTATACGCTCGACATTTTACACTGTTTACAGATCACAAACCATTGATACAGATTTTTCATCCTGAAAAATCACTTCGTTTCTTTGCAACAGTCGAATGGCTAATTATGCTGATTACTTAGCTCATTTCAACTACAATATCAAGTTTAAGCGAACAAAAGCTAATGCAAATGCAGATTATTGTTCATGTTCTTCACTTTCTTCAACGGTTGACGCTATTGAAGAAATTACATAACTTGATTCTTTTGATACATTTATTATCCTATTGGAACGTGTCTATATAAACAACGCTGGACCAGTAGCTGGTAAGATGCTTCTAGTTATCTCTGATGCTTATAGTAAATGGCTTGAAGTCAAGGTCACAGATTCCGGTACTAGCACTGCTACAATCGATATTCTCGATCAGCTATTCGCTACTTATGTAGAGTAAAATATCACAAACTTACTGCTTTTTATCATCTATTGACAGATTGTTAAGCAGAAAAATTCGCAGGTACAACAAAAAAAGCCTTACTTAAAATGGATACGACAGAACGGAACTTTAATAAGTTCTTGAGACAATATAGAAAAGCTCGTCATTCAACTTCTAGGCAACCACCTGCTTTATTATTTTCAAAACAAAACATTCAATACAATAGGATATTGTTCGACCCAAACCTATCAACGAGAAGATTTCTGATAAACATAAAGCTGATTTTATCAACACATACCGTGAATTTAAACCTCTTAAACATGTTTTTTTCGGTAATCCAAAATTAGATAAATGGATTCCAAGACAAATTAATTATCGTCTAGGAGATCTGCATAATGAAATCAGTTACATGGTAAAAAAGTATAAACGACACGTCGATCAAATTGCACTTTAACAAAGAAATTAGAAGAAGGGGAAGGAAACTAGAAAAAGTAACGTTTTTTGAAGATAAAATTGGTGCTAATTTGACTACACTTTTCACTACAAGTACACAACGACGTACTCGATTTTACAAAAATAATGTACCTCCAAGATCTATGAGTGCACAACAAGAAGTAAATACTGAAGTAATTACACCATCATATAAAGCTTCTTCCTCTTCTCAGACGGTATCATTTAAAGAATCACCTAAAAAATTTTTATAAAGGAGGAAGGAAATGTAGTATATTTTAATTAACGAAACAGGCATGGTAAGATACGTAGTAAGTACACAAGAATATTTTGTATCTGATCAATATATTATTTAAGTCTTTATTAATATATTATGAATATAATAATATTCTAATATTACTATAATATTGTATAACTTATATTATTTAATATACTATAATTTACTTTATTCGATTAATCATATTTCTTTTTAGATCTGTAATTTGTTTGAATAGAAATTATTATTTTCATACTATTATTGACATGCACTGTAATATAAAATAAATCAAACTCAGCTAACCGTTTACTTTCGTTCAAAGTGAATCAGTCTGCTCTGGCCTTTGAAATTTGAAGATCTTTAACTTTTATTTCGCTTTGTATTGTCATATTAGTCTTGTATATAGTTTTTCATTTGAACTTTTTGTGCTACAAACTTGTTGTGACTGTCGACTTTATGGGTTTCAGTGGAGGGGCGTTGTTCGCTTCGGCGATCGTTGAGACGGGTCTGAAATTGTCACCCTTAAGTTTATGTTATTACACAGTTTACAGGACTTTCAAAAATTTAAATAAGATAAGAAATTATACTAATAGATATAAATATGTTAGTTATTGAGAAAATATATAAATGGCTTCGTGGCACACAGGAATATTTGAATAACTCGAAATTATTGAGGCCCAAAAATTTTGAGGTCATAAATTCTAAGATCCAAAACTGTTAAGGCCCAAAATTATATCCTGGATGTTAAGTTATTGGGAAAAGATGTGAAAGGCTTCACGGCACACGGACATTAGGCACTTTAATATCATAGTAGTAGTAGATAGATATCGTTTATTAAAAAAAAAATTTTATAGCACTGCGTGACTTAAATTCGCTTATACCGCACTCTTTTCCATGGCGTATGTAGCGTTTTCTGGCACGGTGCAGACGACAATTCTAGTGAATCACACACGCGTATTTCACGCTGGTGTTTACTATAATAGTTTACTAGATATAAAAATTAATGATAAAAATCCAGTTATATCAGGAAAATGCAGTTAAATTGAAGTATAATTACCCAGGATGAGTAGGATAGTGATAATAAGAACTCAATTGTAGGTTAGGTTTTTTATGTTCTACGATATGAACTTTATTTTAAACGTATATTTAACTTTCAAAGTTGACAAAATTTTCGTTAAAAACATTTCAAAGATCACACTTCTTTATAAAAATAAACTTATATTATTCTTTAGTGATTGCTGATAAATTATTTTAATATTTAAAACGTATTAAATTAAAAATTATTATCTTAAATCATTATTAAACTCTTTATAAAAATGCTCTAACCTTTCTTTACGTAAATGACGGTAATGATACCAAAATCGCTGTTATGTAGCTGACAATGCTTTTTGAATTCAAATAAAAAATGTGGTAGAAAAGTTTATAGACAAAAAAATCGGTTATACATCGGGTCAACATATTATCAAAGACTCTTGTATCGTAATTTTTTGGCGAATTTAAGTCACACGTGCTATAAAATAGTATACTCGCTACGCTCGGGCGCTTAACCTCGCCGTGCCAGAAAGTGCCCCATACGACACTTGTATCGTAATATACTAATATTATTTAATATTAATTTGATGTAAGCGGGGTCGTTGGGGTGGCCTGGAAATGCTGAGTAAAGAGGCGCGTGCGCTCGCCGTCCCACGTAGCAGCAGGCGTCTGTGGAGTTCGCTCCTTGGAGAGCGGAGTGATGGAGAGGCCTGCTGTAGGCGGTGAGATGACAGGTAGGCAGAAAGAGGCCTGCTGAGGCTTCCTATCCTAGGCTTCTTCGTTGCCTAGAGAGCGGACACTGCTCGGACCTCTCTAGGTCGACTCTTGGATCGAGTCTGGACGAGGGGGGGCCGCCCAACCCGGTGTAGGTTGCACCACCCAATTTTGCAAAGGGGGAAATAGGGAGTCTTTTTCTTTATTTTATTGCGGGGCCTATCCCAAACAGGGATCGGTCCACTAAGAAATGACTAAGAGGCGCAGTGCGCTTTAGTCGGAGGTCGTGAGATCGACCGCCACCGAGGCCATGGGTTCTGGAGGAGTCTTCTCCTCGACCAAAGGTGCCTTCTCTAGGGGGAGCGGCAACGGGACCTTGAGAGTCACATTAGAGATGACCCTCGGCTTGCGGCGCTGCCCCGGGAGTCTGGAAGCGGTTGGCCTTCGCTTCGTCGGCGATGGCTTTACTGCTGGCGGTTTCCTCTTCCGCGGGGAAATACAGGCCAGCCTGCGTTGCGCTGGTTGCGCAGCCTGCTTAGCCGCAATCTTCCGGCTGATGATCTGCAGCTGTGTCGTCGGAATTGCGGTTGCTGGAGTCGGAGCTACTTGGTGGTACCGATATATGTCCCGGAGGTCTGGATCAATCGTGGGCCGCTCTGGGATGTCTACCAATTGCAGGTGTTCGGGCCATTCGGCGTTCAGCACGTCGGATGGCGACTCCGCGGTGTTCGGCCCTGACTGAGGTGTGGGAGTGGTGAGTAGCGGCAGGTCCGCTTGAGTGCCGATGTGCTGGCGCCCTGATGTAGGCTCGGTCTGGGTGGCGACGTCGGCAGTGGAGGGCTTCCAATGTTGGTGACGCTCCACGATGAGCGCTCGGTTAGCCATGGCGAGCAGCAAGTGTAGCAGATGGCGCTCAGCCCTCAGCTCCCAAAGAGCTTGTAAGTCCGGCCTCGACATACGCCTAGTTAGCGCTAAGAAGTGCTAATTAGGGAAAGGGTGTGAAAAGAAATACTCGGAGTATTTACTTTGAGACAAAAATCAGATTTATTGCGTTGAAGTGTACTGTGCAAGTAGCCTAGGCTCCGTGCTGCCACTTCAGACGCGGTCTGATGCCGGGGAGAGGATGCCTCGGCCTGGAAGCCGGTCCGCTTATATGCCCTCCAAGGCGCTACTCCTCTTTGGGGAGTACGGCAGCCACCTAGTGGCCGCGCGCGGTACTGTGGGCGCGCTGCGGCGCTGTCGAGCGGGTTGCCGACATCCATGGGCTTGTGCGAGAGAGCCTGCGGGTGGGTTATAACAAATTTATCTTTTACTACTGAAAAACTCATGTAACTGCTCCTTACATAAAAATTTTTTTTCTTTTTATCACCGGCGCAGCCTTTTGGCTCAGCTGCCAGGGGCCTTCCACTGCCTCTGTGTGAAAGTAGTGCCCAATCCTATCTTCTCTTTTTTACCTCACTATATCCCATATCTATATTTTCCTATATTTCATGCCTATTTTTTTCCTCTATTTTTCCACCCTAAGAGGCTTCTCCGGTGAGGACCGTATTTTTAGACACACACCTTGCTGGTTAAGCCAGCACTCTCAGCCCCCGAGAGAGTATCGGGTCCGTCTCTCAGTGTAGCGTGGAGTTAGACTATGCGATACTGTACTATACTCTCTTGCCTGTAAGGCCCTGAGCTAAGTGGACGCACTGCCGAATACGACTGGCTCTCAATCCATTCTATCACTACTAATTGTTATTATCAATAATAAATCTGCCTCACTTATTTTTCCACCACTTCCAACATGGTAGCAGAGCGTGATTCATATTTTAAACTTACACTCATATTAACCTTCGGGGAAATATGAGGGTAATTAGTGTAAAATTGAGAGGGGTTATATAGTGATTTCAGAAGAAAAGCCACGTGGAAAAGAAGTTAACGGTTATTGTTAACAAACTGTATCATCAGCTATTGCACAGTGAAAAATTGAGTAGTGAAATTAAAGGAGAAAATATCTCAGAAAGAATATATGCTTGTGAAGCATTGGAATTCGAATTTTCGTGTCGAAACGTCTGTCGAATAACGAAAAGTATCAAGTGAAGATTAACCAGTCAAGGAAGGTTAAAATCAAAAAATATATACCTAGTGACGAAGTCGTCAGGTAAAAACTTATAAGAAAATTTTTGAAAATTAATCAAGATTTAAGTTCGATGTCAGTTGATTAATGTCGGCAAGTGAAAAACTTCGTAAAAAACTGGTAACGTGCTAATACAGAGCACGTGGACATTTCGAGGTTAAGCACATGTTCTCGTGGATTATGCCACTTACTTTAAACAATATACTTACACTCTTATTAACCTCACAGTCTTTTATTTATCCACAATATGGTTTAATTTAGCGCTTTTCTGTTTTTCATAAACTTTGTCTTATCTAAACTTTTAGTTAACATATCAGCTAAATTTGAATTTGAATCTATTTTTACAATCTATTTTATCAATAATAAATCTGCCTCACTTATTCTTCCACCACTTCCAACAGTTATGATTTGTGATTCATCATTTTGTGACTTATTAGCATAAGTTACTGAGTGCCAAATATTTGCCAATGCTGTGCCATCGCAAAATGCGTTATAATTTGCTATTATTATGTTTTATTACTTCTACTATGCTATATTATCTCCACACTCTCGGGCCAATCTGATGAGTTAGCGTAATGTTCCATTGGCAAAGTCTCTTTAGGTGAAATGTCGCATTGGCAAGGTATAACCATAATTTACTTTTTTTTACACATAACTCCATCATTGTTGTACGATTGCCATAGCGTACCATAGGAAGTGTTTGTCTAAAATCACCAGACGGAACGATGATTTTTCCTAAAGATATGTATTGTGTACGTACGTACGTGTGTACGTGTGCGTACGTTTCTTTGCTAATGATTATTGTTAATGTTGTTAAATATTTGTTAAAAAAACTGATCATTTGAAAATTACATTTCTAAGATGAATCTATCTGTTGATATGAGATTACAATTAACTATTGTAAAATATTTTTACAAAATATAGGCATGTTTACGGAAGGGATTGTTTTCTAAAATAAAGGATTTTAATATCATGTAGTAGTATAGTAGATTGTAGATTCTCTGCGGTAAAATAATAGGTAATTTAATTTTCTTTCGGGTATATATTAAGCAATTTACTTTTATTAACTTTTTTAATAACTTTGTTTAGAAAAAAAATGACATCTCAAAACTAAAAAATTGCTGTAAAAAAAAGCATCTACAAAATGTTAAAACGAACTGTTTTCCCATCATAGTCTGGTTGAAACAACAAAAATGAGACTTAGTGAGATGCAAATGTACGCGAACGAACACACACATATACACACTAATATTATTTGTTGTCTGAAAATGCATCAAAACACAGTTTTCACTTTTTTTACACAAACTCCAAAAATGACTATTACAAGGTTTTCTAAAGTAGAAAGCAGGATTCGTATTAAGAGTATTGTGGTTGACCTATAAATGAACTTACAAATCGAATTCAAGTTAAAATCCAAAGTTACTTATCAACTTCCCCTTCAGTATCCTACACTAGTAATAGGCATTTAAATTGGGTCGATGTAAATTCAAAGATTCAACACATAAAATTGCGTTTCTATCTGTGGTAGTACTACCCGTAAAAGAAATAAAGTTACATGCTTACATATAGTGATAATATAATAATATAAATAGCTGACAACCCAAGGCCTTTATTCACTAAGGTGTATCGCACACGATATAGCGATTTATTGTGTTAAAGAAGCTTTCTGATTGGTCAAAATAGTGTATATCGTCCTCGATAACGTTACTAAATAAAGCCGCCGGTCCACGCATATATGATTGTATGCATATATAATTGTACGCATATATGATTAATGTAGATTGATCATATTAAATTCTCAGAAGGACATAAATAACACATTCGGCAACGATAACTCTAAATAGAAAATCGACGCACGTGTTTATCGTATGCGTACGCAAGAGTTATTTACACGATTGTAACTCAAATGTAGATTAACCTGAAAAAAATGTAATAGACTGGCGAGATGTGAAACTGACTGGGATATGACGTAGCCATACCTAGTGGGACAGTACACATTGGTATTGTTAATCTCCGGCGGATACTGGTAAGTTAGTTATTGGTGTATTGAGTTTCACAATAGCGAAACTCGTAGGATCATTCTCAGAGAGAAATCTTCAGGTGCACGCGTTAATAAAATGAATAAAAAATACTTATTTCCTTGTTTGGAATATTACTAACTATCTTGAGCTGGTGGGTGAGGGTAACATTTCAAAAAAGGTAAAAATTTGGGTAAGGTAAAAATTAAAAAAAAAATAAAAATTAGAATGAGTAAAGATTAGTAGAAATTAAAAATTTATAAACTAAGATTTCAAAATGAAAAAATTTGTAGAACAAAAATATTTAATCGAAATATTGTGAGAGGAGCTAAAATGGTAGAAATGGTTAAAGGTAGTATAGTTCAAATATAGCAAAATGGACTTTAAATATTGCCTTTTGTTATAAATCAATTCGTGATTTTTTTCCTTTCAAATCTTCATTTTTCAAAATTTTTACCCTTACTTTAAAAAGTAAGATGAACAGCTTGGAGGTTTTGGGAATTCTGATTGACGCTGTACTTAAGCTAGTTTGCAAGCGTTGAGGCCGCATGTAGAGGAAGAGTCAGTAAAACATTTGTATTCACAGAGTGCTACAGCTAAGAGAAGCGCAGGGATGCAGCGTAAAACGCTGGGTCCCGCAGCTAATGGCTGTCTCGTACCATTAACAGGTAATTATCAGCTTAATATCACCTAAATTTTTTTCAGTGACGTTTAAAATGCGTTGCACCATTAATGCTCTGTTATATAAAAATATCTTACTTACTTGGATCAAAAAATACAATAGCTTTTAAACAAGCGAATTCTGAATCATCGATACGTACTTCATTCAAAGGTTTCACTACCTCATCCATTATTCTTGCTCCAACTCTACTTATATCAAGATTTTGATTCTGTTCTTCTGCAAGTAGTAACATTTTTTACAATTAATACAAATATAACTTTCATTAATCATAAGCACTTGTGATTATATTATAAACTATATATATATATATATATATATATATATATATATATATATATATATATATATATATATATATATAGAAAAAGCGAGATACCCTATTTATACGATATACAAGCATAAGAATAGCACAAAACATTTGCAATTTAATAATTATGCGAATAACCATGTCTGCTTAAATGACGATCCTACTCCACTCTCTTAACGATAGGCACATGAGTACGCGGCTGACTCGCAAAGCCATGTTCAACTATGTTATAGGTGCGGCGGGGGTGACAGCCAAGGACGCGTACTGGCGCTATTTGGCTCTAGCTTAAAGGACAAACATGCTCATATGACTGAGGCGAGGAAAGAGTAAGATATAGTTATACTCAGAGATCTATATTTAGCACAGGTAATAGAGAGGGGAACGTGATGCGTGCAACCCTATTTCCACCCTTAAAATGAGGGATGATTGCAGCACAGCTGTCGAGTTCAAAGGGACTCAAAAATCTCCGGAGATTATTTTTTCAGCATCTTTAACATTTTTTCCAATTTCCATTACCAAAATATAGAATGACAAACAAATTGTTGTACCTGTAGCACTCCGCAAAATTTTATTTTTATAACACATGCACAATTTCTGCCTTTTTTGCCCGGGTTGGAAAAAGTTTCTATCGTGCAAAAAAAAAAATAATAAAATTGCAGATTAAAAACCAGCCATATCCGAACATTTCGCCTAAGATACTTCGTCACAGTGACATTTCGCCACATGCGACACTTTACCACAAATTTGAAATTAGTGATTGATTATAAAGCTATCTTATATCATTATGCAGGGTATTAATACCATATATAGGGATTTCTAATCAAAAGCAAAGCGTAAAGTTTTATTTTTTTGGTACTAGAACAAAACTACAACACAACCACTTCCCCTAAACAGTTAACCCGATAACCCACGTAAAGATAATGGGTGAGTCGACTAAACAACCCAAATGAAAAAGTGTCGCATGTGGCAAAGAGAAATGTCGAGTGGTGAAGTGTCCTTTGGTAAAATGTCGTGTAACCAAACCAGCACGTAAGAAGAGCCCTATCTCTTACGGTGTATGTCAGCAGATAACTACGCTATCACTATCAATTCTTGCAAATTTGACGCAAATGACTCGTTTTTAAACCAGCTTCGGAGTTGTCAGTTTTTTCTCCTTAAAAATGAATCTGGTTTATGAAAAGATCGAAGTGATCTTTTGCTTTTTTAAGCAATTTTGTGGACCAGCTGCTTTCTAGAGCGATTTCTGGATTAGCTGCTTTCCTAAGCAACTCTATGGATTAGGTGCTTCTAACTTTCAATAGCTGAAATATTACTTTTCGTAAGTGTATATATATATATATATATATATATATATATATATATATATATATATATTGCTATTCTTATGCTTGTATATCGTATAAATAGGGTATCTCGCTTTTTCTATACAGAGAAAATATAGAAATAGTCTTATATTGGCATAAGAGTAGCATAAAACTTGTGCAATTCAATTGCGGATTCTATACAAGTGGTTTGGGTGTTGCGAAATTTGTAGTAATTGTGCAAGAAATAATGTCAGTTGGATTCTGTTATTCTATTGGTGCATCAAGGACATGCTAGCCGAGACGCGTACTGGAGCCTCCTGAGTCAAGCTTGCACGGCAAACATCTTCATAAGGTACGCGCCAAATTTAAAGCAACTTACGCTGCTATACGATGAACTTTTTTAAAGCAAATAAGGCTCAGAAACCGTGTTTTTGGGTATGGCGGACACTCCGGGTGGCGTGAATACAGAGCCATTCACTTTCGCGAATGAACCTCTTTCCGACTGGAAATCAAATATGGCATGCTAGACTTATTATCAGGTCGATATCAGTTTTACCGGATCTAGTCCTTATACTGATTCTCACACGGCGCAAGTCACAAATCAGATCATCAGAAAAATCAGAACGGCACTGGATTCCTGAACTTAGATCTCTTCACCTAATTAATGCTTTAAAACTGTCATACATAAGTTTAAAAAATAAATTTTTTCTGATTCTAATCTATATTCCATAGAAGCATTTACCGCAACTCAAATTAAAACACAAACGATTTCTATACCTTTCCAAGTTTGAAAATAGTTATTTACCTGACTTTATATTTATTTCTTTTAATAACCATCAGTTTCGATCTTTTACATCTGTCAACTGTCCCGTGACCGTTTACTCCTTTTTAAAACTAATTCCGAAATGTCTGGTTGTTCTTCCTCAAAATTATTTTTGCTTTTCTCGACGATTTTCTAAACCAGCTGCTTTCCGCAGCAATTTTTAGGATTAACTGCTTTCTGAAGCATTTCTATGGATCAGCTGCTTCTTACTCCCAACCGTCGATATGTAGTCCTGTCATATAACTTAAATATTTCATATATATCACTTATTATAAGTCCATTCCACATCAAACCATGAAAATTTGTTTTAAATCATGAGCGAAATTTTGTTTCTGGTTTAGAATACCCCCCAAACACTTTAGAAAACAAATTTTAGACTACACAAGGTTATGTCGTAACTTAATAATACCCTTTTGAAAACAATAAAATTATCAAGGTATATATAATATACATATACCAATAGGCAACGAATATACCGGTAATTCAGACAGAATATTCAAATGTTTCCTCTCTTCCCCCCCCCGCTCTCTCTCTCTCTCTCTCTCTGTCTATATATATATATATATATATTATAACGAGTTGACGTTCGTACTCTCGTTGTGTCTCTCTCCTCACCACTTATTTGTAATACATCATATATATTACTATTGTCACTCTCGCTATTTACAGCTACACAGCAGGTAAGTGAGAGAGCCGCGGCGAGAGCATGGCATAGAGAGCAGCGCGAGCATGTATGTGTGTGTCGCGCTTCCTAGCGGGCCGAAGGGCCAACACAAACATGTGTGTGAGAGAACGCTCGAGAGAGCGCCGCGCGGCAATTGGCAGTCGCCCGTCATACCTATCAGACGTCTTCACTTTCACCGCGATTCTTTGTTTCGATTATCGACAGTTTCCTTTTGTGTATCTTGCGTGCGTGCGTATATCGTGCCTTCCTCGTGACCGGTATCATAGAAGATTCCTGTACGTGCATCTTTTGCCTATTGCTGCGTAGCGTGCTGACGATACCGCCGCCGCCTTTGTTTATTGACGGATGCCTATAGTCCCGAGGAGGTCACGAGGCATATTTGCAACCGAATAGCAGCAAGTGTGATTGTAAGTACTAGTTCCGTATATTGCTTCTCTCTCATTGCTATCGATGCTTCGCTCTGTCTCTCTCTCGCTTACGCTGCAACACTGTCAACTATCGGTTAATATACTTTGTTTTGCTCTTTACTCTTTGTTCTCTTTTATTTGTGCCTGACTCTACCTTTTCCCTGACGTGCTTGTGCGACTCAACCCGCGTTCTATCGTTATTGAAGCCGCGCAGCAGACCCACGACGCTCTCCGCGGGCCATCGTCTCCAAGGACGGCTTTTACACGGCAAATACTGTCTACCGGGTTAGGCTTCGTGCAGCCTACAAGAAGCCCGCTTCGAGCGGATATAATTTCTCCCGTACATACATAACTATTATAACGAGTGAGCAATCACACCGTTATAATATATAAGATGGAGAAATTTCACTTTTGAACGTCGCTGTACGCGATAATTGTAAACATATAAACAAAAAATTAATAGCAATTTGTCAAAAAATTTGATACTATTATTGTAATTATTATATTTTTATTAATATAAAAATATTGTATCAGACATTTTACAACAATTATGCTTTCGTTCAAATTTAGTATTCTCCCGCTACTTTCATACTACACAAGTCTACACAACTTTGATACAATGCAGACGCGAATAAAATATATTGTACTAGACTGTGCTAGATGAAGTTCGTTCCTCGTCTATGAAGGTAGCTTATATAGGTACATATAATATAGAATTTTATAGAATTTTGCCACAAATGGTTATTTGCCTCCCATTGTTGGTTAAGCATTCTAATGAACACTAGCATGGGTGGAAATCAACGTAAGTTTTTTCTTTGTGTATAATTATGTGTTGAAAATCAAATTTTTTATTTTCTAGAAAGTTATTTGGTAAAAGTTTGGTAAGATTAATATTATGCACATTTAACCTATAACCTATAAAAATGTTATACATGGACAGGTGCATTGTTGTTATATTTTATCCAGTTGTATATAGGCACAGTTGATTAAATGAAGAATACATGCATGAAATATTACATATTTGAGAAAATCGTTGAATGTTATGTATGCAAGTTAAGATTAAGAGTGTTCGATAGCAATAGATTTAGAGTCAAGAAATGTGGATATTAGAGCAACCTTAAGAAAATTTGTAACGTTAACAAAATATCTTATTTACTTTCACTTATTATTTAAATAATTTATTTGAATTGTTAATTTGTGTGATTTACTGTTACTGATCACTCGTAGTCTATACTAGATGTGTGTTTCTTTGTACTGTTCAGTAACAAGGCAAAGGTCACAGACAAAACAATAAATATCAGTATTTTAGCTGAACTTGTATAACATTTTTACATGTTCAAATGTTTAGGTTAGCACTGCTCATAATTGTAAAATACAATTTGACTTAGTCCTTAATGAGCGGATAACTGAAAGCATGTAATAGAATTTGTCAAGTGTTTGCTAATGTTACAGACTTCAGTAATCGCACAACTTGATGGCTGTGTGTACTTACATGTTTATGTATTCCATCATTATGATACTTGTTATTAATAATACTTCGTGCATAAAATACTGTCAGTATCTTGTATCTGTTCGTTCATTCTTGTTAAATCTTTGCTGCTGTACAACTGAACTATTCTATGAGCAGATATAGGATACTGAGATACTGGTATACAATAAGTATGGTGCCTCTTAGTAAAAAGTATTGAAAGGGACAACTTTTTAAATTAAAATAATTATTTACAAATCCCCATATTTATAACATAATGACAAGTGTTTGAAATAGATGTACCAGTATATAAGTGCCTTTCGATGTCTAAAATCAAATGAAGTCTACGGTAGCTGAAAAATGAAAACTACATTTTGGACTTCAAAGACACATTGCACTTGGTATATGGCATATATAAATATTGTTTTATATTTGCTACAGTATACCTCAATATATACAAAAGTTTAATTCATTTTTAAATATTTTATATATTTATAACAACATAACAAATCAATTGTTCATTTTTCGACAATTGAAGGTGTGTTCGTTCCCTTAACATATTGAATAAATTGTACTAATTAATACTAACTTTGAAAAAATTTATAGTAAATATACTGATATTATGAAATATACGAATATACAAGTATTGATCAAGTTTTACAATTACTAAAGTATATCTAATCTTAGCAATCACTTGTACTTAGTATGTAATATACATTTTTCAATAAATAATAATTTTTATGTTATTAGGCTGTACACGCAGGAGCTGTCCGGGCAGTTTCAATGCAGAGGTATGAATCAGATTTTTTATATAATATTCATTATATAAATAATTAATTAAATATTGACATCTCTAGGTTGTACTGCAGCGACTTGAGGTGCCCGTAAGATAATTCATTAGTATTTATTATAAAATGATAGAGGATACAAAAATATACATATAAATAAGTTTTAAGTAATCACCACTTTTTTAGTCTGGCGGTGTTCCCAATAATATCGACGGTGATGTCGCCATCGATGATGGTCAGGGTGGACGTCACAATAATCGAGGCGGTCGCAAAGTTGCCCAGGAAGCTCGCGGCGATGGCGACGATGGCGATGCTAGCCAAGGCAGACGTAGTGGTGGCCCTGGAGGTCGCTAGTTAGTTCGCGGCGGTCCTACACGTGGCCAGGGAGTTCGCGGCGGTCCTGGAGGTGGCCAGGGAGTTCGCGGCGGTCCTGCAGGTGGCCAGGGAGTTCGCGGCGGTCCTGCAGGTGGCCAGGAAGAAGGCGACCACGACGATGGAGCAGGCGGTGGTGCAGATGGCCAAGGCAAAGGCCAGGACGGTCGAGAAGGTGGCCAGGGAGGTCTCGGCAACGGGAACGACGATAACCAGGAAGATGGGGCAGGTGGTGATGCAGATGGCGAGGATGATGGCCAGGGCGGTCGCGGTGATAGAGGTGTTCGCGGAGCTAGCCGTGGCAGTCGCGGGAATAGCACAAGAGGTCGCGGAATAAGAGGAGGCTGGAGAGGGAGAGGACAATGGCGAAACGGTTCGTAAAGCTTATGTATCAAAATTGTACCAAAATATATATGTAGATTTATATTTTTAATAATATAAATTATAATGTTATTATAGACAATCAAGGATATCAGAGGGGTCGTGGCCAGTATCGGCCTTCTACTACCGCTAGCACTGGCAGTCGGAGCCAGAATCGTACGCCATGCCAACAGCTCAGATGCCATTTACAAACCCATACATGGGTCAAATGCCCAGCACAATGGGGATGTTTAATCCGTTCTGGCCATATGGCCGTTAATCATTCTATTTTATTTTAAATTTCATGATTAAAATTTTGACTTTTGTAATTATTTGTGCCATTGTTATTTTCACAAAAAACAGAACACACTGCACCCATGAAAAGTAGGTTTCCAATTTTTTAGTATTATCTAGAAGAGAAGAAAAGTAATATATTGCGCAGATCCTATTTCTCCTCCTGTAGAGTCCAAATTCGTGTTAACGCTTTCAAATAAAGAAATATCACCGTTTGTTGCCTTCTCGACCTTCGCTTGGTCTATCGAGAGCATAAGGTCATCAAATCTCGATAAAAATATGGTTTATGCAAAATTACACGGTATGATAGTGTAACGGTCGGTTTCACCGGCCGCGAGACAAATTTTAAATTGTTGCGTCGATGCGCGAGTCACGACACTCTGCGAGTGTCGCGACTAGAGATGGAAATCAAAGCGAGCCAGTAGGGAAATAGGTGTATGAGTATGTGTGTGCGTGGGCTTGCGAGCAATCAGACGCCGTGCGAATTCGGCAGATCGACACGAGAAGCCCGAGAGTTCAGACGGGCTAGGCTCACCTTCACAGGTAGCCGCTGGTGTCTTAGTTAGCAGACGAAAAACCCGAGATCGGGGTAGGTAATACGCCCCGGTGATACCGGAGTCCTGCAGGGAGTCGTAGCCCTGGCAGGAAGTTTTTCCATTCTTCCGGACCGAGGAAGTCAGCGACGAGGTGTCCGGCCGCTGGCTACATTTTTTGAGGAGAGTCTCGAGCTGACGGTGTCATCCGGGCGCATCCCAGTATTCAAGTCCGAGTAGCCGGACTACATAATTATAGATCAGGTTGTACTTCGAAATGCGCGTACATTTATGTGTAAATTGACGACCGCTTCGCGGAATTTATACCGGTTTATAGCGAAACCTTTGACAAGCGCTAGACACGCGATATAGTAAACAACGTTTCGATATCTACGCGATCATCTAAGCTGGACTGCCGGATAAACATTAAGCTATCAGACAAGGTGTGATTGTGGCGTATGCTCATGGATGTGTTTTTCGATAAACTTATCGTTATATAGAATAAGTAATAACTCTCGCTCATCGCAAATTTTGTAACTCACTTAGATAAATTGTATAAACGCTTAATCGAGCGAGGATTAACGCTAAGTCTTAAGAAGTCAATTTTTTTTAGAGATTCGGTACCGTTTCTGGGTTTTGTGCTGACGCGCGACGGAATAACGCCGGATCCCGAAAAATTGCGAGCAATACTGATTGCTCGCAATTTTTCAGTTCACTGGAACTCGCGCCGCCTCGTGATAAGCAACAGCTACAATCGGTCCTTGGAATGTGCGGCTACTATCGGCGTTTCGCGATTAGATATGCGAATTTTATCGACCCTTTTTGCGATCTTTTGAGTGGAAAAAATACATGGGCTTGGACCGAGAAACACGAAAGAGCGTTCAAGGATTTAAAGTCAAATTTTATTAAATGCGTGACTATACGTCACTATCTCCCGAACGTAGAGTTTCGAGTCCAAACCGACGCAAGCGACATTGGCGTATCAGGGATTTTGTATCAGCTAGATGATGAAGGTAATCCTCGCATCGTCTCGTTAGTATCACGCGTTTTAACAAAGTACGAAAGGAATTACACAGTAACCGAAAAAGAACTCCTCGCGATTATTTATTCCGTTTTGAAATTTCGATATTACCTCATTGGGTCGCGTTTTCAGATAATCACCGACCATAAAAATTTGACCTTTTTGCTGACGTCGCTGTTCAACAGCGCGAGATTGACGCGTTGGGTTTTGTGTTTGCAAGAATACGACTTTCAAATCGTTCATTGCAAGGGTAGCGATAACATCGTAGCTGATTTTTTTAGTCGACATTTTCCGAGTGAACAGTTGGATGGGCACTCAAATAGACTAATTTGGAATTGCGTGAGAGAACTACCGGAAATAAAAGGGGTCGAAACCTATCGATTAAAGACGATAAATTTGATAACAAATCTTGGGGTAAAATCAGAATTGATAAGCGAGTTAAAAAGGGTAAAAGAATATCAGCAAAATGATCCTCAAATACAAAGCCTAGTAAAAAGCAAATCGAAAAATCACTCGATACACATAGAAAACGACGTACATTATATAAAAGGGAAGAACGAAGACGGGTGGAAACTGCTATTGCCGCTGTCTCTCGTACTGATGACTTTGAGATACACCCATGAGCAATTCGGTCACGCAGGCGCGTATAAACTGTTTAAATATTTGTCACGTTTTTTCTATTGGCGAGGAATGAGGCGCGCGGTAAATATTTAAATTATAATATGGAAGGCGGTTATCAATTTTTAAAGGCATCAAGGCCAAATGAATTAGTCTCGGTAGATTTCTTTGGGCCCCTGCCGCGCTCCGTAGGTGGCGTACAATATCTCTATGTCGTGAAGGACGTTTTTAATAAATTGATAACCCTTTATCCAATCAAGCGCGCTACCACGAAAATTTGCCTTACCAAGCTGACCCAACATTATTTTGTCAACGTAGGAAAGTCGGAAAGGATCCTTTCAGATCATGTTGATTTCGTGTAAAATCAATCTGACGGTACATCAAAGTACCGATTATACACCGTATTACTTGCATTACAACGACCAACCGAAAGAAAAGATAGTGGAATTATTCCCGTTGTTACGCGAAATACCACACGCTCGTGAGTTTCATTTAGAGCGCGCGAACAGAAATTTACAGAAAGCTTTTGACGCACGGTGTAAAGCACAGAAGACAGTCTCGAGGGTGAAGATAGGTGTAGGCGACGAAGTTATGCTCCAGGTACCTCATTTATCAGACGCACCGCAACGTCAGATATCCAAATTTTTCTATATTTACGAAGGGCCGTACAAGGTCGCACGAGTGTTGGGCGAAAATGCGTATGAGCTGGTTATGATCGACGATCACGCGTGTGTGAAAGGCACATACAATCGGTATAATTTGCGGAAGTATCACAGATCCGAACAGAACTGAACTTTGAGCGAGAGAATTGAAGTGCCAATCAATGTAAAAAAAAAAAAAAAAAAAAATAATAATAATAATAATAATAATAGCTATTAAGTATACAAGTATTGTGACGAGCGGTTATTTGCTGCGCAACCGCTTCAAATGTAAAAATAAACATTGTAAGAGAGGTATAGACTCTCATTTAGCGCGATATACTCTCGCTCATCGCAAATTTTGTAACTCAATAAAATCAATTCTCACATTTTAAAACGCTGTATTTTCCTAGGGATAAATCCAACATTTTTTACACATAGTCTACAGGGGGAGAGCCTGGCCGCGCCCAGATCAGAGCTCTCCCCCTGTAGAGTTGAAATTCGCGTTTAGCCTCGTAAATAAATAAATATCAGCAATTCCAGGCTCATCAACCCTCGCTGGGTTTACAGGCATCGATAGGATATGAAATCTTATCCAAAAAATTATTATTTGGGGCAAATTGACACGGATTGGTAGTCTACAGGGGAAGAGCCCGGCTCCGTCCAGATCAGAGCTCTCCCCCTGTAGAATCAAAATTCGCGTTTAGCCTCGTAAATAAATAAATATTAGCGTTGGTTGCCTCCTCGACCTTCGCTAGATCTGTCGTAAGTGCAAGGTCATGAAATCTTTGAAAACTTAGGGCGTATACCGAACCTTAGGCGCCCGTTTTTCTGTATCTCTCAGACGCACGCAACTCACATATGGCTGAGAGAGACAGAAACAGAGGCGCCCGAGTTACGGATCACGCGCACTGTGCTGGTGCTAACGTTTCTCCTTTAGTCGGCGATGGTGATAAAATTACCGTAAGCGCCATCTGACGTGTATCAGTTAGCATTAGTTTTCATGGCTGTCATTGAACTCGGCCCACCTCGCGTCGTATTTTTCGTTATTTGCTTTTATAGTTTGCTTCGTTGTATTTCTGAACATACGTGACTGTGCCAAATCGTATAATGAACACGTATTGACAACGATTTGTAGTGTAAATTGTTTATTTTCTTTGTAAGGGGCGATAGAGTAACCTCCGCTGTCGTCTGTTAATTCCCTATTAATTTATGTGTATATATATATATATATATATATATATATATATATATATATATATATACATAAATTAATAGGGAAGGACTTTAACGACGTGCAACGACACCCCTATAAGAAGAAGAAAAAGTATATATATATATATACACACACACACACACACACACACACATCAGTATGACGTATAGTACATGAGCACTGCCAATCCTTGCGCAGATTGCTTGCTTAAACGCATTCCATCTTATTCAGATCCACAATATTTTGTATTATTTTTTAATTGCTCCTTTAGCAAAATAATTGAGATTTAAAAAAGCATTAACATTATATATTTAAATAATATTTTATCTAATGGAACTATAAATTTAGTTGGAGGAAGCTACGTGCCAATGGATTGCCAGCGGTTTTTTCCAATTACTTCTGGTTCTCTTCCGGTTCACTTCCCATCGACTTCCGGTCTACTCCCGGTCATCTTTCAGCTTACCACAACCCTTAAGGAGGGGTAGATTTGGAGATAAAGTGAGCATATAGGCTGAGAATACCAGACACATTTTAATATACTAGAGGAAGAGGATTTGATTAATAGATACTTATAAACTTTATGTTCAGAATCCATATGAATAGCCCAAAGGGGGATTATTAAAAGGCTCATTTAAATTGGAACGAATGTATCTGTATTTACTAGAAAAATGGTTTTAATGATATTTTTATATCTATAATAACATTAAATATTATTTAATTCTTTTTTACAGGAACTAATGTGTATATCGTGGTGTTAATTGATTTTAATTGATATGAATTGTTCATCATGTGACGTTTTATAAAGTCAATCGATTTTAATGAAGTTTTAATTCAAATCGATCGTAGTAAATAAATCTATTTTATATTACGGCATTTGATCTTACTTATATAGTAACGGAAACGACATCTTGTCACTTGCGAGTACAAACATTTGAAGCGACACTGAGCAGTTGTATAAAAAAACTTACTGTTGGTATGGTTTTTTTGGCTTCTTCGAATGTTTTCTGAGCTAAACAAGGATTTCCAACACAAATATTAGGAAAAAGACTGCTTATATTAATAATATGTGAGTGTATAATCCACAAATGCAAAATCACGTTTTCCTTCTTCAGCCCGAAATGTGTGAGGACCGTTAAGTAAGCCGCAAGAAGTGCTAGGACCGTGAAGTTGGCTGCAAAGCTATATACAGATGGGAATCGCTTTCTCAAGAAAATATAATAATATATTACGATATATAGGATAAAGAGGTTGCCGGTGCGTACTCTGCGTTCCGGAGCAGTAAGTTACTAGCTTGCCAGGGTAGCCGATGACGAGGTTCAGGTTGTTTTCGATGTCTTGGTATTAAAATCACTCAAGTACAGTGTCTAGGTGTAGAGGGTGGCCGATGGCGACATCTAGGTGTTACGCTTCATAGTTTTCGGTGTCTAGGTAAATAAATCATAAGAGGGCGGTGTCTAAGTGTACAGGGTTGCCGACGACGAGGTCTAGGTAGCGCTCCGTAGTTTTTGGTGTCTAGGTACAAAATTCATTCGAGGGTAGTGTATCAGAACAATCAGTGATGTCATGTTAGATCAATTTAATAAATTTATCAAAAAATGTTTCGAAAAAGCTGTGGTCGAAAGGTGCTAAAGATGGTTATATTTTATTTTTACGACTTCGAATATGCATTATTCAAAAAAAATTACTATAAAGGAATGAAATCTTTAAAAAAAATTAACATTTTAAAAATTAAAAGATTAGGCGAGTTTGATATATTCTGCAACGAAATTACAGATAGAAAATAACTGAGATCAATCAAACAAAGTCAAGTTTATTATATTTAATCGTAATAAAGTAAGGGCAACTCTCAAATTAATTAATACATAAAAATAAATTTTAGTTGTTCACTAATAAACAAAATGAAATGGGCATATCAATTCTCGTGTCGTTGAACGTCGTTAAAGTCCTTCCTTATTAATTTATGTCACAATGATATATCTCTCTATATTATAAAAAATTACGCAGCCGCCGTAAGTTCTGATCCCCACCCTTCCTGCCCCCCCCCCTTCTGCTCCCCCCTTTCTGCTCCCCTCTTTTCGGCCGTGGGAATAGCGGCTCTACCCAGAAATCGGTTTGCATTAATGGAAATTTCATTAAAATTGATTGGAATCGGTGTCTCTGCACTTCCTATACAATTATCGCAGAGACGAGAAGATAATATAAAGCGACGCATCCCTTCTCGTCACCTTGATCGATTCAGCTCAGCTCCTCTTCGTGGCTGATACAAATGAAAAACGTTGAAGTATATAGGAATTTAACTTTTATTTTATACACATTTAAGAAATACTTCTTACTCATGTAAAGGGGATTTTGGGATAAAAACTATGTTTCGTGTTCGACGTTGTTGCAACAGACCGTAGCTTGTCGCGTATCTGGATCACGCGCTCCTGTGACTTATTTTACAGTGCAGTCAACCTGTAAGCGCAAACGAACTTTATATATGCACACTTTAGTATTGGTAAAGTGTACAGTTGCTCATTTCGTAAATTTTTTGAAGTGGTAAGTTTATTGTGTACCTCGCTCCTCGTTGGAGTTGTAAACGAGGGCTACTTTGGCAGGTATTGGATATAATTCATGAACATATGATTGTGCTTGTTGGGAAATTTTTGAAATAGTTTCTTTGTAGGATACGAATGGGTCAGTATTCGTATCCTATTCGTCAATTGAGAATTTCTTTCCAAACTGTATTCTGGATCTCTGGATTATCGCATCTATTTTCAATAAATAATTTTTCAGGGTTTCGACAACATGAAAGAGCTACATATAATTGTCCATGTGAAAATAAATGTCGACGAATATATATTCCTACAGATTCGAAACTTTGACCTTGAGATTTATTTATTGTCATAGCGAAAGCTAAAACAATAGGAAATTGTCGTCGACGAAGTTGTAAAATCTCCTGTGTCTAGAATTATTTTTGGAATGAAAATTATTTTATTTTTTTTATCAAAAGTTATAATTTTAGCTTTGATCCTACATTTAAACAATTCAATGATTTGTTATCTTGTCCCATTGCAAAGGCCATCACTAATGCTTAAATTTCTAATAAGCATGACAATAGCTCCTACTCTTAATGATAATTTATGCACTGGAAATCCTGGAAATGTCAAAGAATGTAAATATTCATAGAACCTTGTTATTTATTTTATATATGTCTTCATTGAATGGACAAAGAATTACACGATTTGAAAGATCATCGTCTTTTTTATGGTAGTTCCAAAAATCTTATTACAAACATTTGAAGTTTTCCATTTTTCAGAAATTTGAAAATTTTTAATAATACCTTTACTCATTTGTACTAATAATTTAGAAAATTTGTGTTTTTGTTTGTCAATTGAATACAGATATCCTTATTATTGCTTCTTTTAAATTAAATGGTAATCCGAAAGTTCTATGAGTTGTCATTCCTTTATAAAGTAGTACAGCTGCTATACCGGTCCATACCATTGTTATAACTTCTATTCCTTTACTCAAAAAGTAGTAAATCAAGACGGTATACAAAAAAGTTTTACCTGTCCCACCTGGAGCATCAATGTAAATCAAAAACTGTGTATCAAAATTTTTAATTATGTCATCGAAAATTTCTTTTTGATCTTTATTTAGTTGTAAATAAAGTTTGTCAAATAATACTTTATAATTTTGACAATCCTCATTAGTTAAATTTTCAATAACTGTAGTATTTGGTTGTGGAAGTCCGAATTCTGAACATTTGTAATTTTCAAAGTTTAGAATTTTTTCAATCTCGCAAAGAGCTAAATTTTCAGAAGCAGACATTTTATTTCTATCACTTAGATTTTTATTGTCAAATTTTTTAATGAAATCTTCACAAAAATTGATTTTATATTTCTCCCAAATTGTTTTGGCAAGAGATAGTTTGTTTATCATTAAATACCGTGCGAAATATGATCGTAATTGATAAGGGAATATAGTAAGTAACCATGCTTCATCAAACGCGTTGAAAATTTCTTTGTCATTTTCAATAAGACCCATTGCTATTTCTGTTTCAGTATATAAGTCGAATAAATAACACCTTCCAATTTTTTTAAATCAGAAAATGATTTAGCACCTTTAACTCTATGTACAATTAATTTCAAATCAAATTGTTCTTGTTCTTTAGGCAATACTAACCTACCTAAAGTATAACTATGATTTTTACGTCTCATCCATTGTTTTTTGTTATTAAAAGTATAATACTCTGGGATATCAACGTACAATAAATTTTCCGCAAAAGTGTCCGTTTGATTTAATTTGAACCATGCAGTTAATGTTGTTTCTTTATTTAAGTTATCGATATCTATGTTATCGTCTGAAAACACTACTTTATGTTGATTTTCTATATGAAGTGCTAATTTGGTAACAGCATGGGATCTTCCACAAATTGGTAATTCTTGGATCCGCCATGCTGCTTCCATTGGACTGATATATCTACAATCAATATACTCTGATATTTTATCGTATTAATGTGGTGGGATCATTTTTACTCATTTTCATTAGTGCTCTATCATGGCCCTTATGTAAATATTTATATAAATATTTTATGCTTAGAACTACCATAGAATTATCGACTCTAACTCGTTTACCTTCAATAGGTTTGTTATAGTAATTTTTTTGTTTGGAATTATCAGATCTTCGATATTTGGGAAAACCATTGTGTTGATACCGCGTCGTTTCTGGAAAAGATTTAGAGAAGTTTTTTGTACATGTGTTTGTACTAGGATCATAACACAATAATTTATCTGTATGCGGACTATGTAACATATGTTTTAATACTAATTTTTTAGTATAAAATCATTTTCTGGAATTTCCGAAGAGATGTATTTGTCTATTTTCTCAGTAATATTTAATTTATCTTTAGGGTCTAATACAAACAACATGTGCGCATGTGGAAGATTTTGAAATTCAATGACATTGAATTTCAAAAATAAGCAATTATTTTACCGAATAATCCATTTAAAATGTAATATTAATTATACACGTATTCGATTCATTAGCAGGTGGATTTTTTTGATAAATACAAAGATCGTAATTTAAAGGAATATCACCATCTTTTGAAGTTATCAGAGGAGCACATTCTCCTGTTGATGGTGTATTGTATCTACACCTGTCTAAACGAATGTTTCGTGTAAAATATAATTTATACTCTATTAAATTTTGAGTTTTCGATAATTCATGTAAAGTTTTATAGTTTTTTGTATATGGATTATTTTCTAACACTTGAGTAATAATTTACACATGCGATTTATTGCTGATTTGCTTGTAATCTTATTACAATAGCTTCCCAATCATCGTAGATATAAATTTGACCATTTCGTGGATTGTTATCTATGGGTGTTATTGTATTCGAAGATACATGACAAACTTGTCCTTGAATTTTTAAGTTGCCTGATTTAAATGTATGAATTTCTTTAGCCTTCGTTATTGTAATAACGAATTAGATCTTTAAACTTTCTGTCATTAAAAATTAACTTTTTAAAACGATCATCAAAATCACTTAAAATTGGTAATTTAATTTTACCGTTATGACAACAACTTTTTTTCGAAAATTCTACCGACCAAAATGCGGCATTACATTATTGTCCACATACAATGTGGACAAAAATAATCCATCTCTCCAAAATCAGAAACTTTAGTTATTGGCGTTAAATTTTTACGTAATTTATCAGTAATGCGTCTATTATTTTTACCCTTTTCTTCGCTATGCGATCTTCATTCATATTTTCCGTTTGATCGTTCTTCCTTTTTTTTCCTATTCTTTTTTCGTTCATATTTCCTACTCTGTCTTTTGTCTTTTTCTTCTCTGCGCGATCTTCGTCCATATTTTTTATTCAGTCTTTCGCCTTTTTTTTCTCTACACGGTCTTCGTCCATGTTTTCAACTCTGCCTTTCGCCTTTTTCTTCTCTACACGGTCTTCGTTCATGTTTTCAAGTCTGTCTTTTGCCTTTTTCTTCTCTGCGCGGTTCTTGTCTATGTTGTTCACTCTGTCTTTTGCTTTTTTCTTCTCAGCGCGATTTTCATTCATATGTTCTACTCTATCTCTTGCCTTTTTCTTTTCTGCGCTGTCTTTGTCCATATTTTCCACTCTGTCTTTCATTCTCTTTTTTTCTAAACGAATTGCATTCATATAATCTACCTGATCTTTTTTTCTTTTATATTGCAAACGTTTAACATTCATACTACTCTTCCTATCTTTATTCCTTTTCTTTTCTAATCTAATTAGATCTATATTTTTTATTAAATCATTCAATCTCTTCCTTTGAATTACATTCATGTTGTTTTTCTTATTCATATAATATTCTTTGGATTTCATTATTTTTTTATAATCAATCAAGAAATTAATGTTTTTACTATTTAATAACACATTATAATGGCCTTTGTCAATAGAACCAGTAAGATGTAAATTCAATTCAAATTGTGCATTTAAATCTCTATTGTAATATATTGGTGGAAAATTGTCAGTGTATATAACAATACGTATAGGGTATATTTGACTAAATGATATTATTTTAACTTCTCCACCATATGTTCCATTCTGTGACATATAAAATTTGTAAGAATTTTTATCGAGTATTTCTGGGTTATTCGGATCATTTAAAACGAAACGAGCGAAATATTCCCAATTTTTGAAAACATGATTCACGACATTCCTTATCATAGAATGGTGTAAGTTATTGTCATTGTAAAGAAAATAAATAAAGCATCTAAATAGACAATTACCATCTCCCAGTATTTATTTCTCTAATTTAGATTCAGACATTATTTATAGCTCTTTCGTATTCATATATATCAAGATAAAGGAATATATTTTCTAAAGATTTGATCATATTCAGGATAAGATAGAATATACCTTTTTGTAATATGTTCTACTTTTTTGGAAATTTCAATTGTGAGCATAAAAGCTGGAAAATAACAAAAAGAAGCAAGCTGCAAAGCCTATAATTAATTTTTTAATAAACCCAAGCGTAAAGTTCGTACTTGCCTTCAGGTTTTTTTTCCTTAAAGGCGGTGACCAAATACCAACTCAACGGTGAGTATGTTAAAAAATCGTATATTGGCCCTCAAGAATAATAAAGGTTATCGGTGCTTCTCTCAAACGACAACTTACACACGAGCGCCAATAACAACCTTTATTCTCTTGGTGTATAATATACTATACTGTTATTAAGCAGATATAAATAAAATTGAATATGATTATATCAAACATGAACAAACTGTAATCACTTGTTAATACTTGATACATAATTTTTCAAGTCATTTACTTTATTCTCAAGTTCATGTAACTTTTCTTTTAATATATCATTTTCGTATTCGAGATAGTATGAAAAGTTAAAGTTGTATTGCTATATAAAATTCGTATATCTTCTATGGATGCAGGAGTATTACATAGAGGACATGTGTTCCTATTTTTGCGCATGAAATGTAACCATTGAATAATGCATGAGCGACCAAAAAGATGTTCACATTTCAATGAACAAAGTCTGTGGTCTCCACTGTTCATATATACATCTAAATATATGAGATACTTACAATTTATATAAATAATTGTGTTATTTCGTAAAGGTGGTGAGATTCGAGTTGAGTACATCACAAGACAATGACAATGACAATTTAAAACTGGCAGGAGACGTATTGTTGGCGCGTAATTGTCAGGTTTACGCTGGCAGATAGGTCACGTTCACATGAGGTGCTTTAATGAAAAAAAATTCTATTTTTAACCTCGAACAACACAGAATAATGTTCATCCACCCCACGACGTTATTAAAGAATAATTCAAAACTACTGACTCTTCTGCGCTTGAGTTTGCCCTGTAGAAGGAATTCTAAATCACAATGATATTCGATAGTGCTGTGTATGAAGTAATCGTAAGTGCCTGTCGTGGCATAACTTCTTTTCAAAATCTTTGGTTCGTCGCGACTTATCACTGAAATAAGTCCACGAATCAACCCTCGTGTATACATTTCGATTATAGTACAATAATAAATAGTGGTGAAATTACTGTAACACTGAGGCTTTTCTCCATAGCTCCACTTTCCATCGATAATGCACTCTTGACTGGCGTCGCCTGAAATTTCAAAATACTCGTCGCAGCTGTACTTGATACACTACTACTTCCGACTGTGGTCGTTCCGTTGATAAGCTTCACTAAACTTCAAATACTTCTGTTTAATTTAAAACTTAACTTCCGTCGTATATATGACGAATCAATTGACGCGATGCACTTAACGTTTTGTACGTTTGTATAACTGAATAACATAAACAAAAGTGAATTATATAACCAAAAACATTGCTACACGAACATTGCTACATATAAAAATCGAAGGTATTTATCAATTTCAATATTACAGCATTGTTGTCCTCCTCGTCGCTTGAATCCTCTGTGCTTTGTACTGGAAAAGCCAAGTATAAAATATCGCAAGTGTAGTAGGAATACAATGAATAACGAGCAGTTACAACTGCAGTTACACGCCCGAAAAGCACTAGGTACTCTACGAGATAGACTGCAGATTCAATCAATAGATATGCTGATAGATAGACTTCTGTTTCTTTTATTTCATAACGCATACTACCTATCACCTAAAGCTCTCGAGGCTCGTTCGAATGTGTCGAACGTTATATAACTCTATATACACAGGTTTCTGCTTGTCTCGAGTAATCGACGTATTCCACTTTGCAGTCACGGAACTAACAGAATGTTTGAAACTGTTCTTGAAACTGGGATATACATCACTATTGCTTTCATGATATATATTTTTCTGGGAAAACTTTATTACTTGCAAGCTCGGATCTCGGAAGAAAGGTTTATTCAATATCGTCGTATATTGATCATGTGTACGCGATTAGTAAAGTTTGAAAGTATGCTTCTATGCTGTACTATCCGTGTAAAATTAATCACGTTACAATAAAATAAAATAAAATATAAAAATTTTCAACTACATTGTGCACGACTCCAATTGCACGATTACCTACGCTACTTTCATGCATAAAAAAAGGTCCTTTCATGCCCTCGTTGAGAAAAATACGGTGTGGTACATGAGGAGAAAAGCGATTTCAAACTCGGGTGAGGTGTTTTCTCCCCTTGTCGCACAATGTACTATTTTCGAAAAATGAATAGAATACAAAATAAAAGATATCAAGATGAATTTGAAGAATGGGGAGATTTTGTTTTGTTTAAGATCTCTCTAACCAAAAAAAATCTCGTGTTGTTAGTTTGCATAAACAAAAGTTGTATTCATAAATAAATACAATCTCACGATGGCTGAATTTTGGGGAACTGCGGTGTATCATGTAGTAGAAGAGGAGGTAAATTCGACTGTCTCACTCCAGCTGAATTTTGGGGAACTGCGGTGTATCATGTAGTAGAAGAGGAGGTAAATTCGACTGTCTCACTCCAGCCTGTCCTTTGATCGCAAGCATCCACCGATTTTGTCGCAGGATTTAGCTCTCAGTCGCTTGTTCGTGTATTCTGCTCATCGACTTTGCTTGCATGGTGAACCTACTTTGACTTCTAGCGTTCTGATGCAGCAAGTCTGGATTGTGGGCAGGAAGCAGTTGGTCAAGTCCATGATTCACAAGTGTGTGACGTGTCAGCGGGTCAAGCCTCAATCAGCAAGCAAGAGATCTTCCCGCCGATCGAGTGCATGCGAGTAGGCCGTTTTCGATTTCAGGTTTAGACTACGCTGGTCCCATTCAGGTTCGTACAACTAAGGGTCGTGGACACAAGGCGTACAAGGGGTACATCGTTGTCTTTGTTTGCTTTTCCACCCGAGCGATTCATTTGGAGCTGGTGAGCGATCTGACGACTGCCACTTTTATCAGTGCGTATCGTCGATTCGTTGGTAGGCGAGGGGTATGCCAGAAGCTCTACAGCGATAACGCCACCGACTTCCATGGAGCAGACAACGAGCTGAAGGCGATGTTCCAGCGGGCGTCGGATTTTTATCAAAGGGTTGCCTCGGTTCTTGCGAATGACGGAACAGAGTGGGTGTTCATTCCTCCTAGCGCTCCACATTACGGAGGTTTGTGGGAAGCTTGTTCGAGGAGCTTTCGACAGTTCTCGTTGAGATAGAAGCGTGTCTTAATTCCCCTCCATTAGGGGCTTGGACTTCGGACATCGATGACCTCCATGCGTTGACACCCTTTCACTTTTTGATAGAAAGTGCCTAAGCGTTGATTCCTGATGATGATTCGCCAGATGTGCCTCTGAATCGTTTGAGTCGTTATCAGTTGCTCCAGCGGATAAGTAACCAGTTCTGGAATCGTTGGTCGTCGGAATACCTCCTCCATTTGCAGCAGCGAGAAAAGTGGAGGAATCCAACAGAGAATTTTTGTGTAGGTAGGCTCGTTCTTATCAAGGATGATCGTTATCCTCCATCCAAATGGCCGTTAGGACGAATCGTTGAGGTCCATCCAGGTCCAGATGATCTCGTCCGTGTGGTTACAGTGAAGACTGCTACCACTTCTCTTCATCGTCGCATTGCTTGTCTTTGTCCGTTGCACATCGAGGAAGGGGTTAAGAAGACGTGAGTAGGTTCCAGGTGATTGGTTCGTCTGTTAGACGAAGGCGGGCGGGATGTTCAGTTTGTTTTATCTGATTTAAGTAGTGTAGGTAAATTTAGGCTTTTGAATTTCGCGCCGCTGCGCGCTCTCCGTTGCGACGTTGAGAGCGCGAGCGCATGCGTCGAGTTGCGCGCCGCCGGCTCCACTCGCGAGAGCGCGAAGGGCCCGCGCGCGATTATTCCCGTTAGGACTGCCTAGCGCTTCGCACGTGTGGCTTCCTTACTCTTTTCGTTTCGACGTTTCTTTGTACGGTGAGCCAGTGATTTGTTCTTCTCAGAACTATCACTGTTCACCTCGTTCTGCGCCGTGTTGTTCTGTTTAGCGGAGAATTCGCGATCGCGTCGTTCGCGAGTGCGTATTTGCGTGCGTGTGTGAGTGCGCCTCGAGGCAATAGTTTCAGTTTTGTTGGCAAAGGTGTCCACGTGTTGTACGTGACTCCTTGGGGGCGAGCGAACAGCGGCAACACCCCTTGTTGCCCTCGTGCCAAGCGTCTGGCTCTCCGAGACGTCGAGGCCAGCTCAACGCCCTCTTCAGCGGCGGTTTTGCTTTCGTTTTTTGCGGTAAGAGAGCGCGTCTTTGCGTTCTTTCATGTGATTTTTTCTCTTTTAGAGTCACTATTCTATTTCTTTTCATTTGTATAATTTCTTTTCCTTATCTCAATAAAGTTTACGCTTGCTAAGGCTTTTCACTCTAAACCGTGAGGGTTTTTACGCCAAAGCAAGTGCATTTTCTGTATCGCGAAATCGTGTGTGTTTATTAAAGAGAACCCTTTCACTTACTCAACCCTTTCCTTTTGTCGGAACTCACTCTGAGTTCTTTCCCTCATTCTAGATTAATATTCACTTATACTTCTGCCACAGCACTGATGAACAATATTATGACAAAGGTGATATTGATGATGTTTTGTACATGTATCGCTACTTTCTCTATTATAGGTGATAAATTTTTCGATAGTAGCTTGCTACTTGACCATGAGTCCATAGTCACTATCTGCAGTTTCTTTTAGCACAAAGAATTCAACGACCAGTTGCGGTTGCTGGAATTGCTAAGTGATTTCCATTAGTCTCTCGACAGTAGGTCTGGCAGGAAATACGATGACAATAGTATATCGTAAAATATTTATGTGCATAATGTCGTTAAGATCATTCTTGTGTCTTTGAGGATACTTCATTCAAATCTGACAGAATAAGGACAGTTTTTACGCGAAAGTCGGAGGGTGGAGAGATCGACGTGTGCGTTTAACTACATGCGTCACGAATGCGCCACAAGAGGGCGTGAAATGCTAGACGGAGAGATTAGAATCGATGGGTATCGTTTATTTTGGAATGATTGTATATATTCCAACTGTTGCGTATACGTATAAATATAAGATTTATTTATCTGATACATTTTTCTTCTGGCTTATATTTATTTCTCAGAATTGCACTTTTGTTTGAAAAATTCAAAGATATATATTCAGCATAAATTTAAAAATATATAATGTATGCGTAAAATATTTACTTTTTTGATATTTAAATCGTATTTTTCTTTATAGAAGTGTGGTAGGATTTAAACAGGAAATAATTCCTGAAAAAATTTACACAAATAAAGTGAAAAATGAAGACTTTCGAGTGATCAAATTTATATTGAATAACAATGACGGCTGTAAACTTCAATGTAACATTTATGATGAAAATATCGATAAATTTCAATCTCAATTGAAATTAAAAGAGGTAAGAAGCACGTAACTAATAGTTTTTTAAATTTTCTCTTTCGTGATTTGTACATTAACTAAATTTTTATTTAAAAAAAAAAACAGAAAGTTTTATTAGAAAGAATTCGTGTCTATGGAAAAAAATCGATATTCAAAAGGAAATGCAGACGTAGAATTAACATTGGTACATTATTGTTTGCAGATTAAATGAATGCTATTCTACAGTAGAAGTAAAACAATAAATCAACACCTTTTACGTAAATAATTACAGTTTAATGACAACATAACGTATACAATATTAATTATAACTTTTTTTTTGCACTCGATACACTGCATAGTGCTTGCACAAATCCATCCTCGTACGGATACCGTGCAATTACAAAAAATTAAACGCTTAAAATCCTTTTCTCAACTTCAACACTTCCTTTCTCTCTCTCTTTTTCTTTTGATTTACAATCTGTACGTATCAATTTTGAATAAGAATTATTTACAGCGATCGCAAAGCACGCTTCATCAAGATATCCAGTTGTATATGTTGTTTTATTTATTATTTTTCTTTCGAGACTCTTTGAGTAATTTGGGTTACAACTTCTATCGTACTACAGCTCTGTTGACTTAATAATGCGTTAATTATTGATAGTTACACGGCGGGAAAAAAATTGTCAGATAGGATTTCCGACAGTTCATGCTGTATGTACAACTTGTATCATCTTTTTTCACAAAGCAACCAATCACAAAGCGACCATTTCATATCACTTGTCTTATCTTTGTAATTTATCTTTAATCAATTTTTATACAATAGTAATTTCAATGTATTTGCCTTTTGCTTTGTCTATACACATATATTTACTTCAATTTGTTTAAGTATCTTTGTAATTACCTAAAGTAACAGTAACATAATCAACGGATTCCACTACCAATTATCATTTTAGCGCCAGAGGAGAAACCAAAAAAAAAAAAACATAAAAGAAATATGGGAATGCAACATATCGTCAGCCTGTCTCCGTTATATTTTTCAAACCATCTCAAAATAATGGTGGATTATCATCACGAGCACGAGTATCATCCCTCGTTTTTTTCTCTCGTCACGCTTAGTAAATGCTTCTTCCCCGCATGAACGCTTAACGTGTCTCTAACGCTTCATGTGTGTTTAGTTGTTTACGTATATGATATATGTATACAATTGGCCGATTGCATTGCAACTTAGCAACAAATATAAACAGAAACTTATATTTGTTGCTAAGTTAACTCAATTCCCTTTTCATTTGCGCTAATCTTCCGCTTATACACAAAAACGTAAACAAGAGAAAACGATACAGCAACAGCTTCGTTCACAGTTTCGTTTCGGTTTATCTCATTTTTTCATGTAAAAATTTTCAAAATAGAGAGAAATAAACGTTTCGAAATGGCAAAGAATCATCACAACAAGAAAAATTGGAAGGACTGCCCATGACAGATACAAATTTCGTGAATATAAAAGTCAACAAAGGAGATAAATCAGCGTAAATTTAAAAACATATTAAACTAACCCTAATAATAATAAGTAAAAAAAATCCAACCTCATATTAATTGATTGTACTTCGGATATTAATTGTAGATATATAAATACAATGGAAAAAGCATACCAAAACAAGGAATTAAGAGTAAAATACGGAAGATCTCATTCGGTTACTAAATTAGCTATTCATTTAGTTAATCCAATGGATAAAGTATGCCAAATTGAAGAATTAACAGTTTGTGGAAGATCCCATTTGGTTACCAAATTGGCAGTTCATTTAAAAATTAAAAATAAGATTATTAAAAAACATCTGTAACATGGTTAAATAATATGGGAAGTTTAAATTCTTGGAATATATTTCAACATTAAAACAAAAGTAAAAAAAGCACGTTTATTTTATACCCACTCCAATACAAAAAATATACATTAACGTTCGTAGGTGGGGGTTGGCGCGCGAAGCGCGCAGGGGGGCTTGCCGCCCTAGTATATATTAAAAAAATAATACAAAATATTGTGGATCTGAATAAGTCGCAATGCAGTTCTTTTCTATCTGTTATTTCGTTGAGGAATATATCAATCTCGCCTAACCTTTGACTTTTTAAAAAGTTAATTTTTTCTATAGATTTCTTCAATGTTATACTTAGATTGTAGTTGCGACCGATTAACATCGATAAAATTTAATACATTGATTAAATAAATCTAGTATTCTTAACGGGAATTCTTTATTTATTATCTGAATCGATTGAGGTATAATTCAATCTAACCGTAAATATGTATTTATATCTATTTAAATTTATTGATAAATTTACAAATAAATCATAAAAGAAAAATAATTGAAATGGAGATTCATGTATTAAAATTGATCTTTAATAAAGCATTAGGGTCAATTTAATATCATATTATACTTGTAAATTACCCCTCAGCAGTCAAAGTTAAGTCGCACTGCAGTACCCAGCTAGCGTCTGCTCAGCCCTGCTCTAAATATTCAGCTTTGTTTCATGTGGTGCGTTTTAATTGTTTTTGTAAGGCTTTTAGTCTTCAGGAGATACTTTATTTCTCGTCTACCCTTTGCAGGCAACACTACGTACGTAGCACTGTATGCCTACATCGAGCCTACCTTTATTTGTCACCTGAGGACGTGCCACATAAGGATACAGCCTCCCCCTCTTGTGTGCTTTTGTTTGTTTGTGTGTGTATATATAGCCGTGTGCGTGTGTGTGTGTTAGTAAAGGTAGTACTAATGGATTTCTTCCATGTCAGTCGTCAACTATTTCTTTAAAGCGCCTTGAAAAATCAGAGCTACTTTGAATAGATAGAGGGAGATAGTAGGGACTCTCTCCCAAGTATAAATAACACTATGGACAATAAATAATATTGACCTTGACCTCCTAGTGGCTCAGGTGGGGGTTAAGGAAACTTTTGTTTACATTCTCTATTGCGCTAGGGTTCTACTACCGACAATGCTTAAAATACATCACAACAATAAAAAATTACCGGTTAGTTAAGTAAACATATCATGTAATGCAATATTTGTCGCGACATTTAGAAGAATGTAGGAAAATAAATTTATATTGGAAGAAACTGGAACTTTAAAATAAAAACTTACCAAGGGAACTTTTGATAATGATGCAATTATTTCCTAGCAGAAGAATTTCTTTTAAATGCATACTTCGTCTTGCAACACCTAATAGTAGGTGCTCACCAGCATGTGCTCTTAACAGTGCAACTTGATCATCTAAAACTAATTTTCTAAATGCAGGTATGTACTTAGCCCACTCTACAAGAATCAGTAATTGTTGTTTCATACTTTCACATACATCGTTGATGTTAGCTACTTTCTTTGAAGTTAAATCTATGTCATCTTTAGTATTACTGCACTAGAGAACAAACATTTAATTTACTTTTATGTACTTTTAATAACTAGAAGATTAAATCAACTAATTATTTGCATGCATAAAATATTGATTCAAATCATAGAACTAAATAGAAATTATGTTTCATTTCGAAGTAAGTTGAAATTAAAGATTTTTTTAAACTTAACCAATAAGAAACGCTTGATTCGCTCGCAATTTAGAAATTAATTGTAATGATATGTAATCATATAATTGAAACGTGTCATTATTCAATATTAGAATTAAATATTAGATGTACACTCAATGGCAAATAATTCTTATGGAACGTGTTTGAAATACTCCAACCAGATTGCCGGATCGATGAATTCTAACCAATCAGAAGCAGGGATTCAAAAACGTTAGACGAGAATTAACTACCGTGAAGTACAAATATATTTGAAATATATTAACCTAATCGTTTATCTTCAAAAGAACTCATTCGAATGTATTACGTTAATAACTTAATATTGCAAGTTGAAAATTTGCTCGGTGAATTTCTTTTTGTCAGAATTTCTTCTTCTGATCAAATATATTATACGCCAGTGGTTACAGCAGTTATAATCTACTTTACCGAGATTCGTCTGCTACTCGCTGACACGCGATTGTGTTATTCTATATTATGTACATATAATAATGCTATAAGATAATGCACGATGGGACCAATGTCCAAAGCAATAGAAGCGTATTGTCTATCAAATAGATAAAAAATTCAAGGATAAAAATGAAAGTAACAGCCTCGCACCATGACACCAGAAAAGGACTCTCGTATCGATCTAATGAGGGCTTTTTCATAGTCACACATGGCTTTTCTTGGTTTGAATTTCGGAAAACGTCTCTTGATTTCTTCCCACAGTGCCTTATACGCAATTGTTGTTCGTTTACTCATTAACACCCAAGTACACGGTACATATTAGTAGAAAAAGAAAAATATGCGATGTATACGCAGAATTATATACAAATCCATGACCAACAAGAAACAACTCGGTTTTACAAAATAAAGACATTTGTTTACCGTACACAATATTTAAAAGCTAGCTAAACTTTTAACTGTTAGGCTACACACAGTACTTGAAACGGGGATCAACTGGTTTATATTTTGATACCCGAACGTGTAAAAAACTTGCGTGCAATAACAGAACTAAAAAGTAGAAAAAAAAACGTAGAAAAAAAGTAGAAATAAAAGTAGAAAAGAAAATTTCAACTTGAAAAAAATCATGAAAAATGAATGCTTTTGTACAAAGTTATGAGTAAGTGAAAATAATGTGAAAATTGATCGATAATCAATAAATAGCGTGGATTTTGCTATAATAAAAATCCGGCGTTTTTTGACATTTATTCTACGGTCGCATATGACGAATATAAACTCGCCAGTATAAACACTCTAGGTACCGAGTTGATTCCTGTCAGCTGTAGATTTAATGTATAATGTAGATGAGTAAACAATATTAGCCCGGCTTACTATATTGTACTTTTTGCACATGATGGTAAGTACTTGCTTGACACCTTTTATGTCAGGTATTATCCTAAATGTGACATCAACACCCATCTCGTTTTCATTTTCAAATTCATTTATCAGAGTCTCATCGAAAAGAATGACGTGGTCAGTTTTTAAAGAAGATTGTATTAATTGGGCAGAAATAGAGAACTCCTTATCTTTTTTGTATGAGTTAAAAGATTTAGATTTTCTTGTAAATGGATGCCGAACTCTTGAATGCTACTGTATTGCCTCTTTACACCTGGATTCGTTGCAGAATTGGTTTGCGCACGTTGTATGCTTTTTTGAAGACTCGGGAAAGATGCTTCGGAAGCTATATCTCTGTTTCTGAAATCATTTATCTTAGTCAAACCCATTCTAGTTTTATTGATTATATCATAATACATTAACCAATGAATGTTAATTCAGGGGTGCATGAGGGTCAGTTTGTAGCAGGATCGAAAAGATGCAAATCGGTCATTGACTCAGCTATTAAATAATATATAATATTTTCTAATTATTAATTTGATAAAAGTCGCTTTGAAAATTAATATGCAAAATATTACACTTTTTTTAGTAAATTATAAATATAGATAATATAAGTTGGTCAATCATCCCTAAAATTTAATGAGTTGTAAGTAAGAGCTTAGTTAAATCGTGTACTAATATCAGCGTATTATATCAATCTGTTCCATAGTTATAATGGAGACAAAATTTGGTTGACCCATACGCACTAAATACATAACATACATTTTTGTAAACATATTTTTCGGACTCAGGAACCTCAAAAACGTCGTAATCCATAAAAATATTTAATTTAAAAATTTACATCTATACAATAAAGCTTTCTCTCTGAGAAAGCAAAAAATAGAGAGAGACTTTCGAATTTACTCTTAAATTTGATGCATGCACCCATAAAAAAAACAACAAAACATATTTTGCAATCCATACTCAAATATACTTATTTTGCATAAACGTAGAGCAAAATAAACTAATATACGCGACGCCTTGTACTCACTCTAAACAATTTCGATCGAAAATTTCCTTTGGTGTTCATCCTATAGAAGCAGCGGCATTTACTTGGCATAGTTTTCTCAAAATCTTTTTCCCAAATGATTCATGTGTGCTCTTGAAGCATATATGTGCATCATTAGATAGGCGAATCGAGTTTTCATCGTGGTCGGCATTAATGTATAACTTTGCCGGGCATCCTTTTTTAATGCAGCCATATTTATTGTATAGGTTAAACTGTAATTATACTCTGAAATTACACGTATATTCTATGCAAAATATCAGATTTAAACGAAAATCAAATTCAAGCTTGAGTGTTTAGCATATTTTAATCAAATCCTTTTTATAAAACCTTTGTTAGATGATGTTCCAAATTTCAAATCGCGTGAATCAAATATTTTGCGCGTCTAGTGTACGTGTGAAAAATGCGAAATGTCATGTACTTATTTAAACTTACCTGGTCCGTTCTGCATTCTTCACTCCATAACTCCATACGCATTATGGTGAAATCCACGATGTTTTATAGCTTCGTTTGCGTTATAGATTATAACGAAAATATAAAAGACATAACGTGGAAGCACAAACGCAATAGACAAAATCGAAAGCTCGAAAATGTTTAGTATAATGGTTGCCATAGCAACTAAATTATGAGGGATTCCATATGCTTATTTTATCAATGATTATTTTAATCTCGTTTTTCACACGCACGTTTCTTGAACCCGCCGCCGAAATGGCGATATGAACTTCAAACGTTACAAGGAATAGATATTTTATGAATTTCGGGATTAAGAAATATTTTAAGTATTTACTTAAATCAGTACGTACTTTATTTATCGATACTCGCATGTTATATAATCACTTATAAATTAAGTAAACAATTAAATACGGGATGAGAGCAAGGAATTAACGCAGCTCGCAGCTCTCTCCCCGTAGACTGCAATTCGCTCGTTTGTTGATTTTAAATGTAATTTAGATGACAGAGAACGGGTAGTCATTGAGCTTGTTCTAGTTTACTATTCTCAAAAATTCTAACTGAATTTCCCAGTCACTTTATTATCTTATACTTATAGTCATTATCTAAAAGCTCCATTGACAAATTCTAATGAAATACATTACCATGACAATTATCTGTAGATAGAGTAATAATAATTCTTCTACGTTGGCTCGATCCCTCGGTGGCTATTCAAAATAGATTACCTCGGGAAGACCGATAGAGCCAAGATCATTCTATTTTAAAAAACAAAATAATGTTTCCGCCTGGTTTAGTTACACGATAGAAATAATGGAGTCAATTCTCTACGCAGCATGTTTCAACAGTAGAATCCTTGTAAGATTTGATGCAGTCATTAAAAATCAAATAAACTTTCTAATGAAAAAATTAATCATCATTGTTTTAATAATAATGCTGAGTGAAATCGTCATTAAAACCTTCTTTTCCATTATTTTTATTTAATTTAAATAACAAATTACTTAATATCGTCGCTACCAACAAAACTATCATATTATTTATGAAAAATGCTGAAAAAATTTTAACGTGTAAATAGCACCGTTTTGTTGTCTTTTTTCTGTATATTAAAACTTGACAGTAGGCCAACTGAAAAAGCAAAAGTCAAATGTATAAGAATATTATAAAAATCATATATAGAAAAAAAGTATAATACTTCTATTCATCATTATATTATCATTGTTGTCTAATAAGTTGAAAAGCACTTATTCGCTTATGCAATATGCACAAATGTCTACAAAAAATAACGAAGAACGTATGTGAAATACGTCTTCACTTACGCAAATGAGAGTCTTGAGACAGACCGTTATTATTAAAACAAAATTTTTATAACATTCGCATAAACAAATCAATTTGGGGCCTATGAAGTTAAGCGAAAATAAGGTTTTCCGAGCTTCAAACAAAAAGTAAGATAAGATGCCTTGTCATATTATATGTATAATTTTATCCATTTTTGGTCCCCATAAGATAGAACGAACGTAAAATAATCTCAGAATCACAAAAAATTAAAGCAAAAATGCTCATTTTTACCCCCAGTGGCAAAATTGACTATTTTGTTTTTATTTATATGAATTTTCTTAAAAAAAAACAACTTATTATTAGGGTAGGTATTATAAATACACGTTACTTTATAAATTAATATTTAAATAAATCATTAATCGATTATTCGATCATACCAGCTGTCATCAAAACACATGCAACGTCATTGATTTCAGGATACTGAATGTGCAGTAGGTGAAACGAAAAAATTTTTTTGTAATACAAGCACAATTGTGACAAGTATAAAATACAATCACGGATGCTAGCGCTTTACCTTATAGATAGATTGATTAGCATTTATTTTGCACAAGTCAAAAATAGATAGAAGTCACATAAGTATCACATTAGGTCATGCTCGTCACAGATTTGATAAATAATATGTACATTTTTATCTTATTAATTTTCTATCACGTCAGGTAAAATAAAACCTTCGGTAATACTATTATATAAAACACAATTAATTGGACGGTACAATATTCAACGGATTGTCACAGAAATATCACATGATTTGGTCATCACCACATTCTATCACGCTAATAAATGTGTTTATGCATCGTAGCCTTAAAACAACTAAGCGACGGTAGAGCTCTCAAGTCGGGCGCAAGAGAGTTCCAGAGGCACGTTCCCTGAGCTTCGAACGAGTACAGCCCAACGCCAGTACGCGAGTTAGGAACTGCCAATTCCTGCGGACCCCTAACCGAGGTTCTAGACTGATTTTTATCAAAAAGGGCAGCAAGGTACGGCGGATGTCCCATTCTAACTGCCTGCACCGAAATCCAGTCTATCTTCATCCTATAGGGGGAGATATGCTCGTTCCTTCTGACACCACATATGTACCTCACACATGAATTCTGTAATCGCTGATGTTGGGTGTTTTGCTGATTAGAGATAGAAACAAAATACTCCCAGCTTTTTTAAATTGTAACAATCAGCATCTGCCATGAACAAGCGTTTACAACCATCTCAAGATTAGAAATTAATTATAGTTAAATGATAGAGATTAACAGAGTCATTTCCCTACACAGCATGTTTTAAGAGTAGAATTTTCGGCTTCAATATATTATATTTTTGATATTTAATTATCCAAAATCATTCCAATACATAATTCAAAGGGAATATAGTTTACAAAATAAAAGTATAGAATTAACATGGTCTATCGTGTAGGAAATTAATTCTCTTAGTCTCTATCAAAATAAATTACTAGAGTAGAATGACAGAGACGTGTCTGCAAATATGTAAATAGTACCTTTGTACGTACAAGAGACTAAAGTAGAAGTGTACAAACCGGCTTTAAGAGAGTATGCAGACGCTCTAGAAGTATAATAGTATTTGTCAGGAGAGTAGAGAGTTAACATTATTATATAAAAACTACTTCAAGTATAGGAAACAGCTATGTGAATTCAAAAGGCGACGGTTTGTAATTGCCAATGAAAAGTAATTACAGCTACATGATAGAGATTAACGGAGTCAATCCCTGCGCAGCATGTTTCGAAAATAAAATTTTTGACTTCTATACATTATATTATTTGATATTTAATTATCCAAAATTATTTCAATGATAGAAACTGACGGAGTCAATTTCCTGAGCAGCATGTTTTGAGAGTAGAATTTTTGGCTTCGATACATTGAATTAACAGTTAAAATGACTAATGGACAGTAATTACAGTTAGTTACCTATTAGACTAACAGAGTCAATTCCCTGAATAGCATGTTTCGACAATAAAAAGAAACTAAAAATTTTATTTATCATTCAAATAATAAAAAATCCATTTATTAGACTTATATCTTGATCTTGTTAGCAACCAAATAGAATTCTAATCTAGATCAAATAACACGTGCATTGTTTTTAAGTCTGAAATTAACTGATAGTTTATGTATTTACATAACCTGAATTTTTTAGCAATTTTGATATCGAAATATCTTTTTTATTTCTTCGCGTAAAAATATTTCTCTATAAATAAAATATCTTTTTTTGCATCTATTATTTTACTTCAAATATGGAAGTTTGCAAATCTGAACATGGCAATGTTCGTTTTATACGACGGTCTGGTTTTGTAAGTAATTTAAAAATTTATATTCCTAAATATTATACAGTACTATAAATTTTGATAAGAAATATATACATGAATTTGAGAAATTGTATATTTTATTTTAGGTTATCGTATACTTAAATAATAAAAGAATTTGAGGCTACTGTCATTGGATTGATGAATTGTCATCAATTGAATAAGGAAAAGTGTCCAGTATGTTTTAGATATTATGAAGACAATCCAAAATATTTCAATAATGGAATTGAAGTATACATATTTCAACACGTTATATTTTATTATTTATTGCAGCTTGAAGTGTATTATAAATTAGATGTGGATATGATATTACAATTAATGGATTAATTTTTGAAAATTGAAACCATACATTTGATTTGAGAAAAAAAAATAATTGGTCCATTTTAGACGAATAATAATAAGAACATCGAGGAACCGGGCGACCTACAATATAATCTTTAGAATCTGTAATTTTCTCATTTGCGTGTGATCAAAATTTTTTTACAATAACTATAGAATTTTTGGAGCATCGATTTTTCGACTTTATACAGGATATATTATGTTCTTTCGACGTTCGACACAGTTTTAAGACAAAAAAAGTGGTGAAATATGTTTTAGGTAGAGGAATGAGAATATTTAATAATAAAAATTGATTATTTACGTGACAAAAATTTGTTATTTTTGTGTTTGGTCCCAACATTATTAACATTTTCTATTTTAATCAATCTTAGGCATGAAGTGTATCAATTAATGTTTACTTACTTAATG
>QLSS01000417.1:86713-97517 GCA_024372645.1 Trichomalopsis sarcophagae
ATAATTGTTTATATTCTGGCTTTAGAAAACTCTTTTATAGATGTTTAAATTTGATATATATTTATATATCTATATACCTTGATTCTTATTCTGTTGGTCTTCTGCCTGATTTTGATTATTTTCTGAAATTCCCTCGTCTTGGGTTATATCATCAGAAAGACTCCAGTCAGACATCTTACTTCTGAATTTATTTTTCTTCTGAAATGGAAAATTGAATGCTTCCTCTTAAGATTTTGAATGATTTCTGCTAAGTTAGACCGCACTGCAAGTCACAACAAAGCTCGAAAATCAAACACTAGTTACGCGCTTCCTAGACGCCTCACACGTGCTCCCTCCCAGTCTAAGTAAACGAACACAAAACAAGTTTTCTTGTCGTGCGCTTTTGTTACTCTCTGTGATTTTTGTTTATTATAACTCTCTCCTCTGACTATTTAGACTCCGCACTGTCTTATCCTACTTTTATATACGCAACACTAAATTTTAATGTCGATGCGGTAACACAATACACTCCCGAAACCGGGTAAAGAAAAAAAATTTTTCTAACTCTGAATAGCACCGTACAAAAACTGTACTTACATTGTCTTCTGAACTGTTACTCTTTGTCACTGATGCGTCTGGATATTGGTCGTCCCTCTTCTTCAGCGAGCTGGCCCACACAACCTGTTGGAGTGATGCTCCTTGGAGATGAAGGGGATGACGCAAAAGCACAAAAACACTTGTTTTAATTTAACTTAGTTTTGTTTAGCACAAACACACAGTGATGATCAGCGGGAGCTGTTGCTGTCTCGAAGGCGGGCGGTCAAGAGATAGCGCGCGGCAGCACGCGCGCTCACAGCAAGAGTAGTAGTAACGCCGTAGAGCAAGAGGTGGCGCTACTATGGTGTCTGTGGGACACGGCTGATTAGATCGGCACGAAGTCTCGCCAACAGATTTCGACCTACGAAAAATATACTATGCCAAGTGGACGTGTGAATTAACATGTTTAGATGAACATGAGCATTTCGATTATTATCGGTGCTACATTATTAATCTAGGGGGTAACAATCTATTTTTGAAATCTCGTTTTTTTTTTAATAAACTCGCTTAGTAATCAATTTTTCTAATTTTTAAATTAATTTTGTGTTTTTATAGAGAGTAGAATGCAACTTAAAGAAATTGAAGAAACCTTTAGAAATAAGATACCAAAAATTGTACAGGATTTTGGAGAACTATCCAACTCACAAAAAAAAACGAATGAAAGTTTATCTCTTAAGAAGCGGGAAAAAGAAACAAAAAGAAATGTTTTGAAAAATCGATCAGAGAGTGTTTTGAGTAGATTGAGCCAAAAATGTATCTGAGTTTGAAGATGACTCTGACTGTGGTGATAAAAAGTCATTAAAAAAAAGTGTCACAAGCATGGAATTGAAAATTAGATTGGCGCGTCTACGGTCAGATGATATACCACGCAAGGAATCAAATGTTTTCGAAGAAAATGAAACAGAGACTCATCTACACCAGTTTCTAATAAAAATCTCAAAAGAGAGTCACTTGGAAATTTTTCACCTGTATTAAATGGTACATCTCCAGCAGCTAGTCCAAAAGTTAATGAGTCACCTAAAACCGTATTAACACCTTCACTTATCACTGATCGCAATGCTGATGGAAAACACGTTAAAGATGGAGCTAAAGCTTCTCTACCTGCTGCGAGTGGTACACCTCTAGGAACTAGTTCTCAAAAAGTGAATGAGACACCTAAAACAGCATTATCACCTTTAATTATCATTAATCGAAATGATGGAAAACGCGTTAAAGAATCAGCTAAAGGTTCTTCATCTACGTTATATAGTGCATTAAATAAAAAAAAATGTATCGCCTAACAAACCTGTATCTCCAGGGCAAGAAAATCTCTCAAGTTCTAGTGATAGTGATGCCGATACAAAAAAAAGAAAGAAACGCAAAAGTCATTCTGTTGAAGAATATAGAAACAAAGGTGAGATTAAAAAACTAGTTCAGCAGTCTATAGACTATTATGAAAAGGGCAATGGAATGAATGACAGAAAAAAACGCTACAAAAAAACAGATGATGATCTTATTTATCTAGGAGAAGGATTAGCTGTTCCAATGATAGGATGGTATGGAATACTGACGATGGATCCAAAATCATTTATAGGAGAACTTATATCAATGTTTTGGAGCTCTGAGGATCTTGTAAAAAGGGCACTTAATGTAGATAAAGTAAGTACAAAACAATAGAAGGGTCTCTTTTGAGGTTATTAATTAGTGTGTACTGCGATTACTTATCAGACCAATCTGATATACCTCCTGTAAATAAAGTTAATTATTTATATAGTGTTACCGATATTTTGACAAAAAAAATTAGAAATTGTAGGCAAAAGTATTTAGAAAATGTAAGAGAACAAGAGCTTAGACAACAAAAGGAGCGTAAAAAGGAAGACTTTAAAAAAAGATTGAAATTTTAAACAGTTTTATTAGTTTTCATATTTTTTAATTGAGTGATATTAAATATTAAAGTATTTATAAAAAATATTGACAATCATTATTTTTAATAAGAAAAAAGTTCCTTTTATTTTGTAACAATGTAACAAAAATTATCACTATATACTCTGTAAGTACATGTACCTTTTTGTTACGTATTAAAAATTAAATTTATTACGTATCTTAAAATACTACAGCATGTGTAACAATCTGAGTATCGTTATTTAAATGTATTAAATAATACTATTATGATTTATTACGTAAATAATAGAAGTACTATTCGGACTATAACAAAAAATAAGTTATATAGCTTTTATCTATTTAATTTCATTATTCCAGATTATTAAATTAATTTACATTATTATCGTTTATTCAACATTAACATTAATAACAAATTTCAACAGCAAAATGACATGTAAACCTATTCATAGTTTTATGATCCTCGTGGTACTTCTATTATTAGTGCAAAAATTTAACAACAGTTTGATGTTAACACTTTATTGGATAAATGATCCATACAGTTTCATTTACTGTGCAAATCAAAACCAAAAATTATAAATTAAGTTCATTTTAGTTTGTGATGATGTTAAACAGTGTTTAACGATTAGCTTAAATAAATATTATTTTGTTTTATTTGAAAGCGAGCAGCAACAATTATTAGTTCTTGTTTATATAATGTACATAAGCATTGTAGACGTGAATTGATTCTTTCCTTTGAGACCATCACGATATCAGTCTCAGGAAAGTGTTATAACCGCAAGAGCAGAAGAGCGCAATCTATAATTAAACGTTGTAAGAAATTCTTCATTAAACTTATGATTAAATTAAATTTTTTGTAATAAAAATACTAAAAGCGTCTTTTTAATGTATTATAAAGTGTATTCATTCAATAAACGTGGGTCTTAAGTGAGTTTCAGATTTGGACCATGATTCGGTGATTTTGTAAAAAAATCAACTTCAACTTTTTTATTAATTTACTTAGGCACGCTAGATAGTCATCGCTAAGGCCCGGAAACGTAAGCTGCTCACCAACGAATTGGACGCCACCTTGCTTGAGGAAGCTAAAGCTCTGAGCCCTGACAATCAAGGGCTCGTAAACATCAACGAGCTGCTTCCCTCTGACATCCATAAGCCGCGTTCGAGGGCCAGGCTGGAGGCCAAGAAGAGGCAGGGTTGCCGCACGTTCGCCAGAGACGGGAGGCTCTACATCCGCTGCAACGACGACAGTGAGCGGGCTACCATTATCAACACCGACGCTGAACTGGAGACTTTTTTAGCCCGGTTCCCGCTCACTGCCGACATCGCTCAACTTGTAAATACATAACTCATACACACGCACACACCTACTCATTCTCGTGCTACTCATCTTCACCATCAGTACACTTTAGCACTACACTTATTCTAAACACGCCTCAACTTACTATATTTCTACTTTCTATTTCAACTTCTATATACAACTTACTATTTTTTACTTTCACCGCATAATGCTGAATCTTACTATTGTATAACATAATGTACGCAAATAAAAACCATCTAATCTAATCTAATCTAATCTAATCTCTCTCAGATCATGAATCAGATTTGAGCAGCGATATTATAATTATACCAGGAGAAGGCCGAATATCTGACACATCCAAAATAAAACTTTCTCAACCGATAGTACAGAACGCACAAAGAAGAAAAAGAATAAAGGAATTCTAACAAAAATCCAAGACAATGAGCCATCAGAAGTAAATATTAGATATTCAAAACCACCCGAAACAATAATATCTTTTCCTTGGCCCATCACAGAGAAATTAGCACCTGTTAATAAAACATATGGAACCATAAGAACAAGTCTGAAAACCAACCATGAAATAACAGTAGAAAAAAGTGTAAATTGTGTACCAATAAAAGATAATGCGAAAACAGTGAGAGAATTCCTAACGTGCAAAAAGGACAATTCGTACATTTTATTTCGAAAGACTGCGAATACAACAGCTCAATATCAAAATTACTAAAAAAAGTAAGAGCGATAGAACTATTCAATTTGAAAAACGAGAATTGATGAAATACTGGTCAAATATTACAAAAAGTATAATGTATTTTCTGTGGTATCAAAGGAAAAATACTTTAATATAATAAGAATTGAAGATTTAAACAACGCAATGATGAACCTCAAACAGATAATGATTAACAAAGATATCAAAAGTTTCAGAATTTCAAGACAAGGAGACCTTACTGATGACCTTTAACCTGGTTTAATAAGCGAAGTGCTCATGCGGATTTTCACTAATTCAACAATCAAAATAACTATCTGCTATGGAACGTTTCAACTACCCAGTGACAGCGAACGGAAGCAAATTATAGCAAACCTACACGATAGCCTAACAGGTAATCATTAAAGTACAAATCAAACGTACCAGAAAATAAGAGAAAGATATTATTAGCCTGGAATGAGAAATGACATTTTCAACTGCATCAGAAGGTGCGAAAGTTGCCAAGAAAAGAAAATTGAACGATTCAAAACAAGGGAACTCATGCTGATCACCGACACGCCCATTGAAGCCTTCGATAAAGTATCAATAGTTACAGTGGGGAAACTCAGAATGACGCCTAGTGGGTATTGCCATTTGCTAACAATACCTATACAAAATTCAAATCCCACTACAATAGCAGATGTATTAGTGAGATACCTTATTTGCCAATTCGGACTACCCAGAGCAATTTTATCTGATCGAGGGACCAGCTTTCTATAAAACATAGTTCAATGCATGCTAAACTTATTTACAATAAATCGTTTGACCACTTCTGGCTATATTCGAGAAGAATTCTGAAAAATACAATGACCCTCGTCGAAAATTTATTCTGAAAAATACAATGATTGGGACAAATGAGCGCCCATAGCGACATTTACGTACAATATTAGCGTACATTCAGCAACTAACTTCACCTCTTTTAAGTTAGTTTATGGTAGAATAGCCCGTTTCCCCATAAAAATAACTTCTGATGGAAAATTAAGAACCTACAACACGTGAATTAGGGATCTCATATTGAGATTCGATGAATTAAAACTCTTAGCAAGGGAAACAAAAATTAAAAACAAACATAAATCGAAACAAATTTACGGCAAAAAGTTTAGGAAATTCAAAGGAAAAGTGGGAGGTTATGCTAGATTGATTACTGAACCCCGAACAGGAAAGTTTAATGGTTATAGAAATAAACCCTTGAAAATTATTGCATTTATTGGCAGGGAAAATGTAATTTAAGAATATCCTAATCGTAAAAGAATTCAAAAACATATTGATAAATTAAAACATGTAGAAGACGACTCTGCTACCAATTTTTATTAATTTAAAATTTAAATCACTGCAGGTTTCACACAGCTTAACGCTCAGCGCGCCCTCGGCAAAGTGACTAAGCGGCTCACGGAAGAGATCCTTGCGCGCCCAACGGGCGACTGGACGAGAGGCCAGGCCGACAGCAACCTTCGGATGCTCGAGGGCTACTGGGGCTCCTTCCTCGGCACCCACATCGAGCTACTGATCGGCGCTTCACAGCTCCAAGACTCCTGAACATCTCGCAGCGTCCGAGATAATGCTGCTCGTTACAGGTGAGGCAGTGCCGGCTACCAGCTGCTGGGAGGCCGCTCGCGCACGGTGTGAGCGGCGCGGCAGAGCCCGGTCTTGAGGAGTCCGTTGTGACGAAGCGGGGTGCTTCGCTCTCTGTGGCTTCCATGGCGGGCTTCGCGATTGCCGAAGCCGTCGTGGTAAGGCTACGAATCACTCGGGAGCCCGCTGGATTGCGTGCGCCGTGTTTTTCGAGAGACTGTAGCATCAGGTGTCGACGTCGGAGAAAGCTTCTGATCGCCGCCGATCCGTCTATTGCCGACGGGGAAAAGTCCTGGATGGCCAGGAGGTATCCCTCCTGGGTGAAGCAGTGACGTGCTGGGGTACCCTGGGTGCTCGAGGTGATGGTGACTCGGGTGTGCTTCTCCAGTGGATGATCTTGTGTCATCAATACTCTTTCACGTCTCGGAGGTACGGAAAATCGCGGGTGGTATACCGGTAAAAATGTGCCGCACGTCTGGACTGTACCCCAGCGCTTTTGCCTATGTGTCTCGCGCGCTGATTTCACGCGTGCTTCTCGAGTACCGCCGAACTGGCAACGTCGCCCTCACACATGAAATGGGCGTACGCGAATTCGTATTTCGCTCGACGCGGCGAATACGAATTCGCGTTCGCTCGTCACAATACTTACATGCGCGTATTAAAAAGTTCAAAACAATTAATTGGCACTTATGTTTTGGAGATTAAACAATTTTTTTAACTTTATACTTTGTTGTTTGCTAACATTTTATTTAAAAAAAAATTATTTAATGAAGGATAAATCAATATGTTATAGAGTTCTCAAACTTTATGACACAGAGTCGAACGTTTTAAATGAAACCATGATTCTTCATTACCTTGGAATACAAGCTTGAAATATATTTTCATAACACTTAGGCCATTGTACATAAAATTGTAATGCGTAATTATTACACCACCTATCATTTTCAATGCTGGAGTCGGAAGAATCATCTCTGATATGTAATCTTCTTCGTCGATTATACCTGGTTTTCCCAAATTATATCGGCGCATTATTAGATTTCAATTAGCTGAAATATCATTTATTTTATTATTAGTGTATTGTACAGGTGATCTTATGTATCTAGTCAAAAAAGAACTTGTGCAAACAACATGTTTTTTATTGGAATATTCTATTGTATAAAAATACATGTATATGAAAATAAACACTGAACAATTTATTTTAAATGAGGTTATGTTGCTCAAGACTCTTGTTTACTGCCGCACATACACACTACTGCAATTTTGTGTGACTGATTTGAAAATCCAAGTTTCAAGATAAATAAAAAAACGGGTCGAGTGCGTAAATTTATATGAAACAATAAAGTCATACTTACGGCATATAAATTGTGTGAATGCATACTTTGAAACGCATAAACACTAAATCATTAAATTTGAAGCAATTTCGTTTTCCTAGCTACTTATTTAAAAAATTATCCGTTTTAGTAACAAATCTTTGGCAACGCGGAGAACCGTTAACTGCTGAATAGACGCGATGACTCAAACAGCAGACAATGGATTTGATTTATGTTTATATTTTTGTACGCTACTGTTATGGTGGTGCGCTTGCGTACGTGACAATATACGTATATTTATTATATTTCGTTGCATCTCGAACAGTCGAACGGTCAAATTGTCGAACCCACGTATGTGTATACACAATTACAGTACAGTATATACAGTGTACATAGTTAGATACACGCCATTTCATAAACAATGAATTACTGTGTCCAACGATTAATTTGACTTTGAATTAAAAACATGTAGGCTCTATTTACTGAATGTTAGGCGTGTTTTCACGATATGCGACATACCTGCTTTTACTAAATTCAAGATAACGTCTACTAGTTGCTGGGAGACAGTACACGTTTTCATACATGGGAATTTTCTTAAAAAAAGTAAGTTGCATACTTTCCTTACCTGTGTAAATTTGCGAGTATGAAAGAATAGCCATAAATGCATTGCTTTTATTGCATAAATTTTTTTGTAACCTCTATGTAATATTTTATAGTATAAAATAAGTGTTTCATATTTAATCATTAAAATATTGAACATAATACAAACGCATTCTTTTCTTGAATTTTGTAAATGTTGTAAACAATAGAAAAAGAAGCACATGCTATAATACAAGTGTTATTTTTGGAAATGTATCGACTATTCTACTTGACTCACTGTAAATATTGACCACGTTGCTTGTTTTCTTCTACAGGTCGAATATGGATACACATGAAAGTGGATACTATGAATTGGAAAGCGACAAGGATTTGTCAAGTACAGCTTTCAAAAACTAAACATTGTTTGCAGCTGTTAGATTATACGTTGGAAAAGGAGAGGTACGAGAGATCAGTGTTGATCGAATTAAAGATTTTGATAAGAAAAAAAGGATACTCCCTGAGATGCCTATGTGGCCAATGGTCACGATGAAGATGAGGAAACAAAATTTGAACCTGCATCTATTTTAGCTGTCACAAGTGAATATGATTTTTATAGTATTATAGTATTTCAATTTTTCCCCCAATGAATTATAGTAGTACTCCTAGTTAACCTGAACGTACTTAAATTACTTGTTATTTGTACCTTATAGATGACAAAACTACAAACAAACGTAGAAGCGATATATTACATGAACTGGCAAAGGCAGAGTCACTAAAACAACAGAACTTGGAAAGTATAAAACACGAGAAGGCTAAAATAAAGGAAAAAATAGGAAAAGGGTATGTACATTGTAAATAGTGCTGTTACGAGTGAAGAGTGCAACGAAAAAGTGACGGACCCCGGGCTTGAACCGAGATCCTCTGGCTTGCAAGGCAGACGCTCTGTCGTCGCGCTACGGCCGCCACCGCATTGCACTCTTCTACTCGCTTTCTTATAGTAAATAGACACCCGTGACGTGTATCCACACGTAACAGTGCATTTAATTCTAAAATACTCCTTCTCAAAAGTGCGGAAAGCTCTATGTGATAGATGTTTCCCTAAATTAACTAACATTATTTAAAAATAATCACTGCGCATTTCTTCAGTTTTATGGCAGATTTCGACATCAACAGTAACTTGGGCAATTAAACGAGTTCTTTTTATAAACACTAAATTTATAAAAATTGAGTCAGTGTATACGAATAAATGTGTGTACGACTCTGATGAATATGTGAGTGAGAATATATAAATCAGATATTGAAACAAGGGAAAAATTGACAGAATGTGAGAAAAATGAATGCAACCCTGAGGATGGACGTATGAAAAGGTAAAAATTAATCAAGTTATGCATTTAAAATACATTGTTTTTCTAAATATTTAAATTCATTTGCATAAGATAATGTTTCCCATCCATTTTGGAGTTTCTGTGCCGTACGAAAACTAAAAAAATGCTATTAGGGCACGTACTTCATTTGAAATTTTACGAGAACCAGTTGTGCCACATATTAAGACTTAAGAAGAATTAGTTAGATGGGCTGTTCAAGTCGAAAGGTCGTATGACGATAGAACTGATTTCACAAATTAAGTTATTAATATCTACTCTTTTTGGAAATGCCAAAAGTTGGTAAAAAAGTTTAAATAATATTAATTATGTTACTAGCATAAAACGCTCGCTTTGCTCGCGGATTACATATTTGATTTATTATATTTTATTGTGGAACACATACAATAAAATTCTTACAAATTCATTTTTTAGGAAACATTATACTGGCAATTGTTATATATGATATTAATTAGTTAACAAAAATATTGAACGCATTTTTATTCAATTGGCTGAGTCATCGCCATTGTCATTTTAATATACATGATAGTAATTTGTTACTAATATAATAATAAATTTATTTAATTTCATATTTATGATACTGGTCGTAAGTTTTGTTTATTTAAAATACATAATTTTAATATATTTACATACTCCACACAGCAGTCACTATAAATTATATATATGTTCCCTTATCTAAAAAAAAATTGAGAAATAATTTATAAATCTGTTTAAGTAAACAATCTATTTACGCACATAAAAATATTTTAATAAACAACATAAAGAAAAGGAAAAAAATAACCAAAATATAAACATATATACCTAAAATATAGTCTATTTGGAAATTTTTTAAGATTAATTTAATTTAATATTTAGCAAATTTTAAATATAAGTATGCGTACATAAAATAAATATACCTAATTAAATTATATATATAAGTAACCAATATTTATCTAGATATTAAATAATTTATTATATATGATAGTATTTTTTGGCTGAGTCATTGCCATTATTAAGTTTTAATATATCACGAAGTAAAGTAATTGTTTGACTAAGTTATAATCATTTCTAATCTTAAATGTATAAGTAACCAATATTCATCTAAATATTAAGTGATTTATTATCAAGTGGCGCGGTAGCGCCACGAAGGCGAGTTTGAGAAGCCTGCGGCGACCGCGACACTATTTACTTCTATATTGGGTTCTCGAATTTTCAATTCAATATAACAAATATTTACATCATTGTATCTGGATTTTTTTGGCGTATTATCATGTTTGTATGCTTTAACTATGATTTCTAATCGAAATATTGGCAAGAAAGCAGCTTTTTTTACAATAAACGAGCATGTCTCAACAAAAATGCTCAAATCAGTTTCGGAATTTTCTTCAGCCCGACAATGTTCAGACCATGAAGTTAGCCGCACACGGCTAGTGTTAAGACCGTGAACTTGGCCGCGCATATTGCTTTCCCACATACTATACAGACAGCG
>QLSS01000418.1:0-59686 GCA_024372645.1 Trichomalopsis sarcophagae
TGCGTGTAATGCATTCTTCTTGGGAGAGTTTGAATTTCAACATTTATGTTCTTTTTAGGTTTTGAATGAATTTATGTAATAAATCACACGACGTGACAGTTTTATAATGTTACATAGAGTTTACGTCTCCCTTGGGCAAGCGAAACAGCGCGAGTCTCTTCTAATCAAATGATCTCGCCTCCGCCTTTCTTGCTGCCAATTTACATCGTTTTTTTTTACTAATTTTTATGGTTTATGGGCCTTATTTTATTCATCAAGCGAGTAGGCGGCGCTCGGAGTGGGTCAGTATCGGATGTTGTTTGTCACTCTTGCTCGTCCCCCAGTCACCTGATGCACATAAATTCTTAAAAGTAGATTTCGCATATTATGACTTAATGTGCATTCCCCTTGTTTCATCCTAAAGCTTTCGTGGCACATATAGTCGAATAGTTTATACATAGTTTGAGTTTTAATTTCTAGTGAATTAGAAGAATTTTTGTCATGTAATTCTTAAGTTATTGCTAAATGCATAAATTTTACCGGGGCTAATATTATCTTAAGTATATCTAACATCTCTAAACTTAGTAATTTGTTTGTCGGCAGTAGTAAAAAAAAACTAACATGGCAATCGGATTTTATTCTTTTTTTTTGTGTTTTTTTTTTGTTCACATTCATTGATTATAGGGTCGCACACGCGATTAAATATGATTTTGTTGGTTAAATATGTAGTATAGACAATGATGTAAAGATAGAAGGTGTGCTCTCAAGCCAGCATCAGTTTCGGCGTGTTCTGCGCCTTCTCAACTTCCGCCATATTGAAATGTGGGGGTCCCCTCCGGGCAACACCAAGGAACCGACGCGCCACCTGGCGGACCACCACGCTGTGGCGAGCGCGAGGCGAGCTTGTCGTCTTATCAGTCTCGGCCTGGCCACCAATCTGGACAGACCTATCGGTCTCTTGTAACTTCTAGTCTTATAATATAAGTCGTTGTTATCATATACACTAAGTTCTATCACTTATTTAACCCGGTCTATCCCCTTTCCTGACTTAACTCTAATCAGAGCGCAGAAGATAGGAGCTTTCCTCTAGCTTCTAAAGAAATATGACAGCGGTTTATTTACATTGAGAAAACTGTTGACTCGGTTCAAAGTGTCGTATAATTATTACTAAAATGCCAGGTTGTTCTGTAAAATTTTGAACAAATTGGAATGGCAATACAAAAAATAGTGATGTTAGATATTCTCGTTTTACAAAAGATGAGGAATTAAATAATAAATGGATTCAAGCATGCAACAATGATAACCTTAACCTCACAAATGGTAACATATTTTTACTTAAATACAATGAATTATTAAAAAACTCATTTGCACACAATTTGTAATTAAATTTAATTCTTTAATGTAATTTATACATATAGCTCGCATTTGCTCCATTCATTTTACGGAAGATAAGTGCCGAGAGAAACACGTACTTACACGTTCTTCCGAAACGTCAAAAAGCTAATGACATGAGCATGTCCTGCGCTCGCTAAACAGCTTAAACAGCAGCCGATTTTTGCTCGCGTTATAGGCGCATGCGCAGATATTTTTTGAGGGAGTTCATAAAGAGGTGCGAAGCGAACGATTTTTTGTTTCCAGCAGCTGATTACTTAATATATCATAAATTATAGAAAAATATAAACAGAAACTCGTATTCCATTTCAGTTTTTATGGCATATGTAGTTATTAAGGCAAGTTATTATTTATTTATTATTAAGATTATTTATTAAGGAGATTCTATGGACAATATTAAACAAAGCACTTATTTTAAAAAATAAGTATGAAATATAGTGAAAAATTAACCATTCTTATACTTATTAAAAAAAAATTTATATACGTATATACATACATACATATCTAAATTAATAAATAATCAAACGACTACATGTTTAATCTTCTGATATCATTGATCATAAACTTTTGTGCGTTTTTCTTCAGTGATTGCCTGCAAGTTATCTTTTGTTTATCCAAAGCATTTTAATCAGAAATTATACATATACATACATACACACACCATTATATTTGAAATAAGCAATTTCAGAAATGTTTTAAAATAACAATCTTAGCTGCAGGATTATCGAGCGAATCGACGCATTGCGCTGAAAGGGAGAAACGAGCGGAACGTCGCCACGCGCGCTCGATTTGGACAAGTTCTACACCGTGAACATAGCCGCACTATAAACCTTTTTTTTTTGGCACAATCAAGTTGGCCGAGGAGTGCTACTTTAAATCCTCGAAGCCCTGCACTGCAGCTAAATGCTGAATGCTAATGTTTTTTATTATCTGAATCTGATCTGATCTGAATCTGATTCAGATTTCAATTTAAAATTTCACAATATAATTAAGCTACAAGTACCTATAAGACGAATTTGTTTATTACAAAACTTTTAAGGTATTAAGAGTATAATTTTTTATATTTTGCAAATAAAGTGTATTCCCACGGCCAATATCGCGTACGCTATAAAACTTAACGCGTACGCTACAGTGCTTTTCACCTATCGCGTATTTACGCAGCATAACTTCTATGTTACCTTGTTTACTTATTGGATTTCTGAGTTTATGCAAAAAAAATTGTATACTACATATAGCTGGATTTGTTAACTGTGTAATAAAAGCAAGTTCAGAGTTTTCCAAAGGCAGTACTTATTAAAATTAGTTTGGTTAGTTAAATCGTTTATAGAAATATATGAACGTTTTACGTTATACGGTATTTTAGATGGCGTTATTTTGGAAATTCTTGATGATACCTATGAAGATATGAAGATATCAGGTACACATTCTTCAAAAAATATAGCTAAATCAAATCTAGCTAATACACTACAAAATATAACTTAATCATTTATATTAAAATCAACTCAGAAAATGATGGTAAACTTATTATTAACATTTTATTTTAATATCATTGATAGATTATTACAAACTGTTAAGATTATACACCCTATTTTTCTATGTATTGATCGTATAATATTTAAATATAAAGTTAGTTGCGATGGAAAAGTAAAAGATAAAATTCGTGAGCTCAACAAAATAATGATATGTTTAAAAAATTTATTAATTTTTGTATACAAATTATTTGTGATTCATTAATGAAGCACTACTGCTTTATAAATATCTTATAAAATATATTTTAATGTAAAGCATAATTGTATGTAAACACGTTGAGGAGATATTCGCTTTGTGCATCGAGGTATTTTATGTGTATTCTACATTAATTGGTGGTTGCCCTCAGAACTAAACGGTTGCAAAAATGTGTAGCATATATGGGAAAATAACAAAAAATATTTGTTACTTATAAAATCCCTAGGTGTTTAAAATTCTCGTAAATTTTTGTATACATCAAGAGCACTGATCATTTATCTTTAAAAAAAGTTTGTGCCAGTTTAAAGCAATACTAATTTCTCACCAAATTATTTTGTATAACTCTCCATATAAGCCAATATATTTTAGCAAACCAACAGTTCTCAGCTTTGCTGCCAAAAGTGGCGCTGATAGTAAATTGTACACAGAGCGAATAGGAGCTAAAGCTTCCCAAACCTATTATAAGATATTTATATTTCAAATTTCAGAAAAAAAACTGAAACTCTTTCTAAACTTTTTCTATAGGTACAATGTTTCATTAAACTTCATAGAATGGCACTGTGCTGTTTATATTGATAAAAACTAAAATAACAAAAACTTTATTGGTAAACTTAAAAGATACTACTTAGTTATAAGGTTAGCGCTAAGATCACTTAGTAACTACCCATCTGTATTTCAAAACTTGTCACAGAATCAATTGAATAGACCAATTAAAAAAAATCAATTGACAATTTCTTTTGGTGGAGTGATTCTTCAATATAACATTATTGTGCTCTAGTATTGGTTTTTCAATATGTGCTTTATTTAAAAAATTGTGTAAACTAGAAAAACGGTAATCAGCATAAATTTTTGCAAATCCACATAAATACTGCAAATATTACAACCACGTAGAAATAGGTAAAATATCTTCTCTATAGAAAAAAGTCTTGACCAGGTTTTGTGAAGCCAAGATAGACGTGACTAGCTCATGTAGTGCACATGCATTTATGTCAAAAAGTCAAAATATCTTCGAGGTCAGGGCATGCAATACATGCTATTCAAAATCTAGTAGGTTGCAATAAAAACATATGGTTACCCTGGTAGCAGCGTTCCCGAGAAAGTACCTGGAAACTACCGAGATTTTTCAAATCTAGCAGGTTTCCCGAGTAGAATCTAGATGAATACCCCGATAAATCAGACACGATTTCTGGAAGAAATCTTGGTAGAATTTTCTCTCCTCTATGATTTGTTCATATAACCTTACTTTTCACACCAATGCCTTTCATTGACATTGTTTAAAAATATTTATAAATTGATGAATATATATACCCTATAAAATCATCTACAATGTCTTTTTAGGGGAAAGATAATTTTTAAGGTGCACATTAATAGGGAAAACCTAACCCTACACATGCATGCTCTCATACATGACAGTAAGTACAGCATTGTGTAATGACTGACTTTGTATTATTCAAGTACAATTACTGTGTCAAAAGTGTCATCGATGCACTCAAAGTTACCAATGATGAGGTTTGCACAGGTATTTCAATATCATCAGTATGCGAGCCAGTTACTCTCAACCACCAAATCTCTCATAATTATGGTAAATCCATGATATTAAAGGTGGATGTCTGTTCTTTTGCATTGAGACTTGTTCAATTATTTAGAAACAGACTGCCATATCAGTTTTTACTTAACAGTCTTGGTTCAGCTTTGCACCCTGAACCCTATGGCTTTGGCGGCAAAAATACAGGTGGGTCTATACATGAAAGTTGAATTCATAACAGCTAGAATGAATTCAACTTAATATACTGTTTCAACATGCCAATACAAATTAAGTAGCTAAATTTCATCTCTCTAAGTATGATAGTTTTCAAATGAAAGCCAAAATAAAACTGTGAAAAAAGTAATAAAAATCAATAAAAATTTTATTTTGCTCTCACCATTCATCATTTAACATTGACTGGAACTGTGAAAACTGTAGTTCTGTCTGCTATGCTATGCTGCTGTATAACATATGCAGACAGACTCTACAATACTTCTAGTATACCTGTGCCTGGCCTGAACCCTAAACGTAATATGCGCAAAAAATTTAGAGAACTTCTACTACTCGGATTTTAGCATAGAAACTACGCATATTTCTCGACGGATCTGGGTTCCATTTCTACCGAGTCGCTAGAGAACGGGCCAGAACTTATCGGCCATTTGCAACCAGGGTATGTGTACATGCTGTATCACACCTAGTTTACGCTGGAAGCTTTGTGCCTGATATTAATTTTAAATTTAATTGCTACCTATAATTTTTTACTGTTACCCCTACTCAAAAAAAGCAGATAACAATCTGTGTGTGTATGTGTGTATGTGCGTGCGTGCGTGCGTGCGTGTGTGTGTGTGTGTGTGTGTGTGTGTAAAAACGTTGTTAAGTTTCCAATCCACATATGTATATATAGATGTACGAGCATGCGTACACTGAGAAATGGGGAGTTAGATTAACCGGAAACTGGTAGTTTTTACCGGAGCTCTCAAGCAAATGGTTTAAGGTTGAATCTGCCTTAGCACTATTGCTGTTTTTACCTGGCAGTAAGCATAAGTATAAAAATTGAATATTTAGTAAGTGATTCATTGTTTTAGCATGAAAATTGGTTTACAAGTTGTGATGTTGCGCTTTTTATAACCTATTCGGTGACGCTAACAATCATTTACACTTGTTTCTGACTCGATTTTCGTACCGCGGAGGGGTATAACATCTACAGAGGGGGACAACGTATAGGTATGGAAGCGGTTATGCCTGGCGTGATAAAGGTGTTGAAATAAAGCCTGTTAACACACTGTTTATGCTGGATACAATAATTCATATATTCTTCTACCCCCAATACGGAACTGAATTAGTCCGTATACAAGTTTACCCGTGATATGGTATTTAGAAATCAACCGTGATATTACTTGCTGCTAAACGACGTCCACAAATAACAATTTCCATAATTGCGGCAATGAATTGAGTTAAAGAACAGCGAGCTTTTAACAAAAATATAATAATATCAACCGCGTAATCGTGATTGCAACCCGTACCAGTAATTTCTAATATGGCGTCGCGTCACTTTAACAAGGACGCGGCGTCGCTCAAGATGGCGTCTAACCGTTATGCTGATTCTTTGGTCTCGCTGGTGATGCCTTTTTGCCTTCGTCTTAATTGCAATAAGTTATCTGCTGAAAAGCGCGAAAACCCGATAAAATGTATCGACAGTCGAGTAATAGAGAGCGCTTCTAATGCGATATACACCCAGTTATTCGTATCTCGTAATCGCGAGTAATATTCGTCGGTAAAAAAAAACATGCCACGAACGCTCGTCCAGCGACGGCGACAAACCAACGCTTTATTCAGGAATCGGGTTGCCGGATTTATTGTCTCAACGGCGTCTCGAACTAAAATACTTCGATACACAGGATCATTTGATCGACAGTGGCTCGATAATTTCTCGTTATTCAAGCTGGATTGTTTAGCAATCAACAGCGGCGCTATGCATTACCCACGACCGTTGCTGGATCGTCTAGATACACGGCGGCTTAAACTCTCTTCAAAATAATGCCGGATCGCTACAGCGTCGCTACGTCTGTTTTTCCCGATATCTGAATCGCTTATCGATCAACAGACGGCTAGAAATTATCAACGGTTTATCAGCTGGATTGCACCGCAATCGACAGCGTCTCAGTACTCGTATATATGACGGGATCTTTTTGATCTACCACGTCTCAACTCGCACGAACGAATATCTTACCCTGTACGACGTTTCGCTAAGTCGGTAGTTACCACTAAAAACCCCAACACTCACCAAACATTCATTCCGCCGCCATATGACGAGTATGTAACAACTTACTTGTCTTTCGACTTCTCTACACGACTTCACAACTAATGGCTTCTCTACTCTCTTTTCATCTCTCGGGCTAGTGATGGGTTTTTACTTATTGACAGTGTCCTGCTCGTGGAAAGGTTGAGACGATTCTGATCAAGAAGGAAGTCTCCTTCTTTCCACTCAGAGTATACTGTATCGTATTTGTAAACAGTTGACATACTTATGGCACAGTTTGGCACAATTTATCATACTGAAAATTAATATAATTGTGTGCAAATTTTATCGCACTATCCGGCACAGTTTGGTACAGATTGGCACAATATTGGAACAGATTGGCACAGTTTTGGCATAGTTTGGCACAGCTCTGGCACAGATTGGCATATTTTTCATTTCCACTGGGGTCTGATAAGCTTACACATCGGGTTTTAAGGGCAATACAGGTCTACGGCTTTCAGATAAGCCAAGAGATTTTACAGGTATGTCACATTGTACTCTAAGGGTTTATAAACCAATATTCATGGCTGAACAATGCATTGATTTATAATTATTTAAATTTTGTGCTACAGCATAAGTATACGAATTTTGAGGTTAAGAGGTTAGGTTATACATATTGCAATACATATTCTCAAACATTTCGCAAAACTTTTACAAATTTCACGAAACCAATAGGTCCCATATGAATTTGTCAGTCATTGTAATATGATATGCCAAAAAACATAAACATATAAGTAAAACTTCACGTGTTTGCGGCTGATATAGTGCGGGGAGAAGCCAAGCTTAGACTACTGCAAACTTTGGTAGAATCTGCCTGAGTCCACCCCTAAATCAGCTGTGGTCGTCCAAGGCTAATACCACAGAAAAATGTACGGCTATTCTAACTTTACATTTCTCTCAGTGTTGATTGCTTTAGCTCTATATTTATGAGTAGCATGCGGATTTGTTATTTGTATGACAATTTTATCAATAATGTCGGTTAACCCACGGTGAACGATAACCACTTCACCCAATAACCCACGTAAAGATGATGGGTGAGTCAACTCAACGCTACGCGTCCTATTATTTTCATTTGTGTTTTTGAGTTGACTCACCCACCATCTTTACTTGGGTTAAGCAACTCGGTAACACCCCAAGATCGGTACCACCCCGAGGTTGGTGTTGGGATAGTATGATTATCTTTTAAATATGTATGAGTTCCACACGTTCTCCAAGTACCCTGATTGTGTATTACACTCGAAAAAGGAGTCGATTTTTAATATTATATACATAGGGTTTTTCGGGACAATTACCGATCCACATGCACTTTGAAATTTTTTATCATATACCATTACACAAGTTTTAATGCCAAGACCGGAGTGTGGCGCTCCCTCACGGGAGTACAACATAACATATTTGGAATATAGCTTATAGGTATGTGGGGGTCCCCTCCGGGCACCACCAAGGAACCGACTCGCCACCTGGTAGACCACCACGCCGTGGCGAGCGCAAGGCGAGCTTGACTCCTTATCAGTCTCGGCCTGGCCGCCGATCTGGACAGACAGATTCGGTCTCTTGTTAACTTCTAGTCTTACGATATAAGTCGTTGTTATCATAACCAAGTTTTATCACTCATTCAACCCGGTCTGTCCCTTTCCTGCCTTAACTCTAATCAGAGCGCAGAAGTTAGGAGCTTTCCTCTAGCTTCTAAAGGTATACCTATTACATTGTAGGTGTCACACCGATAGCTATTTCTAATTAAAAGCAAAAATTTAATAGTCACATACTCATTTTCTCTAAAATTTCGTTAAATCTACGCCAAATTGAATAATTCATTTATCTAACTACGGGGCTTGTAAACTTTTTGTACTCCGAAAGTGACTTTCCTAGAGCTAAACATAACCTTGCGGAAACATATTTACGGTGGAAATTGATTATATCTACGCCGAAGTACCTCAACTAGCAATTAGGGGTAGATATATCAGTTGCCATCTACATACACACACACACACACACACCCCGAAAACATAATGTCGGCAAAATGCAGGCAACATGACGGCACGCCTGACGCGTACGCCCGGTTTTTTGACGTCAACTTGCGGTCATTTTGCCGATCGCACGCATGCGCCCCAATAGGAGCATGTGCCGGGGGTATGTTTCGATACGGGAACAGTAAGTAAATTTGGCAACAGCGCAGTTTCAGTGTACAACATTTGACGTCTTGAAACGGTCAACAACAGTTTTTGACTACTGGAGCTGTGTTCCGAAACTGAAATCAGTAAACAGCTGATTGCGACGCTGCTGAATCTTTGATCAAAGCAAAGAGAATTTTTATTTTTTATAATAAAACAATGGCTGAAGCTGTGATGTTAGAAGCTATTATTTTTGATTCTTCGAGCAGTTCAAGCAGTGATAGTGACACAGAAAATGAATTGGATTTAATTATGAATGAGAACGAACGTGGTAATCAAAATGAAAACAGAAGACCTCGAGTACAATTGTTTATTGAAACAGTAATTTATAGATACAATGAACAAGAATTCAAAGAAAATTATAGGTTAGCTACTCTCTATTGATAAAAATAATGTAATTTTTTTTTTGGTTCATAATGAAATAGTGTATCTTTTTTAAATGAATGATGCAATTATTTTTTAATTGTTTTTTCAGAATGTGCCGCACAACATTTTATTATTTATTAAATTTAATAAGACCAGATTTAGAAGGTGTTGGATTTGGAAGACTGAGAATTCCTCCTGAAAAACAATTGTTCATAGCATTATACGTACTTGGAACTCCAGATTCCTATAGGTATGCATCATCATTTCCATATTTATTGTTTAAAATTTAGTTTTGTCATCTATAACATTCTTACAGATCAGTAACTACTAAGTTTGATATTGGGAAAGCTACAGCTTGGCGTACAGTACATCGTGTAGTAAGAGCCATCTGCGAGTATAGAAATTATTTTATACGCTGGCCATCACAAAATGAGGCTTTTGCTACATTTAATAGAATTGAAGCAAGATATGGATTTCCAAATGTATTAGGAGCAGTTGATGGTACGCACATTCAAATTTCTGCTCCAAGAAGGGATCCTCAAAGTTATATTAACCGCAAGAGTGTGCATTCAATCCAACTACAAGTAAGTTTATGATAATTCTGTACATAGAAAAAATAATTTATGTATATATGAGTAAAGCCAAATTCATATTTCAACCATTATGGTTCTTTGTAGGTGATTTGTAATGACAACCTGGAGTTTATTCATTGTTATGTTGGACTTCCCGGATCAGTACATGATATGAGAGTTTTTAGATACTCTGGAGTTCAACAGAGATGTAATGCACAATATTTTCCACAAAATTGTCACATATTAAATAATCTACTATAACAGAGTGTTGTCAGGAACACGAATGATGGTGGAACGCTCTATTGGGCTCTTAAAATGTCGATGGCGATATTTAATAGAAAAATTACCTATGAAAAGAACCGACTTGATTCCTCATTATGTCCTGTGCTGCTGCATATTACATAATATTTGTTTAAAACAAGAAGATACTTTTGAACATCCTGTGCTGATTCCGGATACTATTGACATGAATCCGGCCCCTCTACTGTTAAATAATGTTTTACAAGAACAGGGCATAATAAAGAGGAATGCAATTTGTCATTTTGTGAATAGAAATAGGATAGAATAAACTAGTTTCTATTTCATACATCAACGAATAAAATTAAGTGTAATATAAAATTTTTTGTAAAATATATATTAATTTTTGACTTTTTACATGATCTTTTTTAAACAATGTAACTATTATTTATACTTCCTGTAAATAAATGTATAGAAAATGACTGTTTGCAACTATTTTATTTTATCAAAAGTACAAAAATATTTTAACATTGAGCAATGTTCAAAAATATGTAACATTCAATCGCTTAGAACTTAGAAGAACACGACAATATAACATATATTGCCTCTCTGAAAAACTCTTGCCGACTACAGCGCTTATCAAATAAATAATACTCTTAGCTTAATTTTACGATTGTAGCACCAAGTAGTTTTGTCGACATTACAGTGGGTATATCAAAATACTTATTAGTTTTGCGATTATGAAACGCATAAATCATTTTTAAACTCTCATGTTAAACATTAAAACTCTTATGCTATAAATAATAGAACTTAATCAGTTCTATTGTTTCAAATCGAAATATTTGATTTTTTCAACTTTTCTATTCTTTAATCTTCAATAAATAATAAAACTAAAATATTATTTCAGTTACTAATATTGAATCATATCACAACTTGTAATCTTTGAACTTTACTGTTATAACATAATAAAAAAATGTACCGAAGCCTGTTAATAAACAAATGATCGCTTTCAGTACATAAACTCTAACAATTTTCATGAACTAAGAGTAACTTCGTCATGATTTACTTAACACTTAATTAATCTCATAATAAGATCTCCCACCAACTACAACAATAGCCTTACAATGGATTTTAATAAAATCAGGCAATACTTATTTTTTAAAGGCTTTCACGAGATCTTGCATCACAGTCAATTTTTTCTCTCTGTAAGCTTCTGTATCTGATCTTTTCAAACGCTTAATTTCCAACGATTGTTGTAAATAATTTACTTTTTGAGCTTCTAATACTGATTTTGGGCGCTCTATAAAAACACAAATCAAATTATATTAGTATTTATACAACAGTTTAATCAATTAGTATTGCCATATGATAAACTCACTTAAAGTATTTGTCGATAACTTATTCATATCCAAATCACCTAACGGCAAATTGGATCCAGCTTCTGATATTGATTTAATCCATGGTTTCTTATGGAATAATTCATCAAGCTCCTAAACAAAAAAACGTTATTGAGGTTTTTAATAAGAGATTTTATCTTATGCCAATTTATATTTATATATGGGTGCCAAATAACATTATTTACCTCGTAATAACTGCATGTCTTTTTGTCATTACCACTCTGAGCATTGTGATCCTTCACAGCTTTGTAAGCTCTCTTAAGAGAATCCATTTTCGAAATACATTGACTAGTACTAACATCGTACCTCTTAGAAAACATTCCATCTGTTACTTTTTTCCAAAATTTCTTGTGAGTTAACTTTCCTTCACTGAAAGCAGCTTCATTTTCTCTATATAAATGTAACAGTAGAAGTGTTTCGGCATTAGTCCATACATGACGACCAGTATCTGTAAAAATATAAATTTGAGCTCAATGTCAAATAACTTTTTTTAAGAGAAAAAATATCATCTTTTACTTCATACTCACTATGATTGTTGACTTCATCATCTTCAACATTATCCTTTTCATATGTACTAATGAGATGTTGTAATTCATTATCCGTAGAAGCTTGTGTCCCCGATGTTGTAGCAGCATTTCCCTCTATATACGTAGATAAACTTTTAGCATTTTGCTCCTCTATTGATGCCTTATGATTGCTCAGCAGTTTTGTCGCAAACAACATATCTATGAAACAAAATTAATTGACAAAATGTGTATATGTATTAGACTTATTTCATAAAAGTATAAAAACCTACCTGTTTGTGCATGGTCAAAAGTTTCTTTGTCAACAAAAAATGTAAAACTCTCCATTGTCAATGGATCAATGAGCGTCAATTCATACACAGCATTACTTTGATGAATTCTTTCTGTTTCAACTGTGTTCATTTGAAATTCACTACTTAGAACATTAGATGATTTTTGTGAATTTATTGTAGAATTACCCAAAACTGCCAAGTGCTCGTTTAATAATTTAGTTGCATATGACAAATCTACAATAGAAAATTGTATGCAAATTCTGATATCAATGATATCAATAATATTATTACATTATCATCAACAATAGTGTTTACCTTTCAATGCACGATCTCGATTTCAGCAGGGACTTTCAAAGTGTAAATTTGATGTGATCCATCCATCAATTGCATCTCAACTACATCATTATTACTCGCATTTGGCTTCAAGCAACTGCTCGCATTTTTGGTTTTTATGATATCAGTCAATACTTTTTGTCTATAACATGAATCTGCAATCACAAGAATAAAACAATAATAAATCAGCATGAATTCTCATAATCCCAATTAGTTGAGTGCAAATATTATAATCTAATCTGTTTTTACCTGATTCAATTCGTGCTACATCTTTAATATTTACAAAAACTTTGTATGTTTCTTTGGTGTTTGGATCCACTAAAACTACTTGTTGTTTTCCACTATCCATTGTTCAGATATTAAGTAAATATAAGTTATCTATTTAGATATAATAATTAATAAAAATAAGTGAGAATTTCTAAGCTCAACTAAAATGCTCGCATCCTGTGATCAGCTGATTGCGGTTTTCGATTCGGAACACAGCTCCAGTAGTCAAAAACCGTTGCTGACCGTTTCAAGACGTCAAATGTTGTACACTGAAACTGCGCTGTTGCCAAATTTACTTACTGTTCCCGTATCGGAACATACCCCGGGCATTTTAGGGTCACGCGTGCTCGTCACGCATGCTGCGGTTGTGCTGTTATCGTGACGTCATACGTGACAAAAATTTTTCGTCGTCCACCGACGCAGGCACGTTGCCGGCACATCGACAGCATGCGTGCTCATCGCGCGTGACAGCAAAATGACGAACATTGCGCAGCCCGCGTGTCGGCGCCCCAATAGCAGCATGTGCCGGGCATTTTAGGGTCACGTGTGCTCGTCACGCATGCTGCAGTTGTGCTGTTATCGTGACGTCGTACGTGACAAAAATTTTTCGTCGTCCACCGACGCAGGCACGTTGCCGGCACATCGACAGCATGCGTGTTCGTCACGCGTGACAGCAAAATGCCGAACATTGCGCAGCCCGCGTGTCGGCGGGACTTAGAAAATTTCAGGCTGATGTTCCTTCGCAACTTAACGAAACGTTGAATACTCAGTGGATTACGTTGTTGAGCGGTGCAGATTGTTAATGTAGACTATTGTTCATCAATCTGATAACGTTAATTGCCTATTTGCAAGTATTATTAATTATTATTATATTTTTTCCGGTTTTACGGCAGACTGTTAGTGTACACCATATACACGAACTCGGCAGTGATTGCTAATGTTGTTAAACGTGTTGTCGCAATATCCTGCTGATTGTTTAACAGTATATTGCAATAAACATCTAACTTGTACCGCTGCTCATAGTACACGAGGATAAACTTTACTACTCAAAGTAAGAAGTGTTCGTGGCTCAGTGGTAAAGCGACAGCCTACGAATCGGAAGGTCTCCGGTTCAAGTCCTGCCGCTGGTCATTTTTTGAAGTGATAACTTCTTATGGGACGGAGTGAATTGGTTGGAATGCGTTACGGCGCCGTTATGTCTGGCTATCCCCACCCTGCCGTCTCTTGCCTTCTCTCTCGCACGCATACGGCGACTCAGCGGAGACATCCCCACCCTGCGGTCTCTTGCTTCCTCTCTCGCACGTATACGGCGGCTCATCGGAGACATCCCCACTCTGCGCGCGCTTTCTTCTCTCTCTACTTGCACGTGTTCTCTCTCTCTCTCGCTCTCTCTCTCACTCGCTCGCGTCTACATGCCCTTTCTCTTTCGCATACTGTATATCGACGGCTGACTGGAAGATCACCGTATCTCAGCCGCGGCTTCGAGAACGCCGTATCCCGGCGGTGGCTTCGGGATCGCCGTATCTCAGCCGAGGCTTCGGAAACATCGTATCTGAGCCGCAGCTTCGGAAACGCCGTATCTCGGACGCGATTTTTTTCCCTCAAATTTTGTAGTGGCAGCACTGCGCAAATTTTAAATATGACGTAAAAATTTTTAAAATTTGCGTCAAAAATTCTGAAAAAAATCAGAATTACTTATTTGATTTATTATTTGACATTAACTACACTGTAAGTATATATAATGTAGAAATTCGATTAGAAAAACAGCAGAGGTTTTTGTTTCATTTTACGAAACACGTAAAATTTATGGAAGAATAATATTTACTTAAAATGTATAGCGAGGTGGAAAGAAGTAAAAAATACGAGTACAACGAAGAGTTTTAATTTTTTTCTGTTGAATTAGTAAAATATTAAATTTAAATTATCTAGGGGCGCGATAGCGCCGCTTTGGCAAGAAAAAGTACAAAGTACGATTTGTCTACGGCGCGACCCTATATACTTTGAAATTGGGGTTTCCTCTGATCCGATCCGGTCGTGGAAGGAATCAGGTTTTCCTAAAGAAATCTTGGATATTATTGACAAAATTGGTTATAAAGATCTCACGCCTATTCAACGACAGGCCATTCCAATCGGTTTACAAAATCGCGATATTATCGGTGTAAAATGAAAAGCTTTTCTACTCGAATTTCTACATTATCTATACTTACAGTGTAGTTAATGTCAAATAATAAATCAAATAAGTAATTCTGATTTTTTTCAGAATTTTTGACGCAAATTTTAAAAATTTTTACGTCATATTTAACGCCGCTACAAAATTTGAGGAAAAAAATCGCATCCGAGATACGGCGTTTCCGAAGCTGCGGCTCAGATTCGGCGTTTCCGAAGCTTCGGCTGAGATACGGCGATCCCGAAGCCACCGTCGGGATACGGCGTTCTCGAAGCCGCTGCTGAGATACGGTGATCTTCCAGTCAGCCGTCGGTATGCTCCACTACAGACGCTCTCTATCTCTCCCTTTCTTTCCTCGACACTTTTCTCTTAGCGCGCGTGCACAGTAAACATAACCTCTACATTAGTAAAACTTTTGAAGTGAACATTGTGTTATTAAATTGTGTTAGTAAACAGATAGTTATTTTGATTTTTCAATTACCGAGTGTGATATTTACGTGTATATTGATAATCATATTGTTGTGTTAAATACCAGACAGTCAACTTAAACTGTTAAATAATGATAAATATTGTACATAAAATATATATTTTACATACAAAAGGAAATTAAATTATGTTTTACTTATTCCTGATCCATTTATAAATTATTAGATTAACAAAAAATATAACTATAAAATTATTATTGCCATCATGCGTTAAACAAGTTCTATATTTGATAGTTTCTATAAATATCATATGAAGTTATCACTTCTGTCGGGCGTCCCGTGACGCACACGTTTTGTATTTTTTTTTCTTTTTTTTTTTTTTTTGTTCACCTCGTACAGGGACATGCGCTATAGCTTAATTACGGTCTAATGTGAATATTCCATCGATTTTACGCTATTTTATTTTATTTATGCGTAATAGAGCGCAAAAACTGACCGAGCAAAATGCCGGCAGATTGACGGCACCCGTGCTGCACTCGGACGGCCACATGCTGAGCATATGACGGTCAAAAGCCGGGGCACCTGGCAATCTGTATGTCGGCGTAAATGTCGTCGTGTTGCCGTCATTGTGCCGAGCCTTGCGGTTTGGGCGGGACTTAGAAAATTTCAGGCTGATGTTCCTTTGCAACTTAACGAAACGTTGAATACTCAGTGGACTACGTTGTTGAGGCGGTGCAGATTGTTAATGTAGACTATTGTTCATCAATCTGATAACGTTAATTGCCTATTTGCAAGTGTTATTAATTATTATTATAGTTAAAACTAATAGAAGTGCAATATTTTTAAAGTTGCCAAAAAATTTTTGAAAAATTTCGAAATTGAAAAATTTTTATTGAAAACTTTAATTAGAAGAAAAAAAAATGGATATAAGATCTCATAACAACTTTTTAACCTTTAAAACTTTTGGACGCTATATTTAATAACGTGATTTTTTTTGTAAAATCATGCTAGTTGATCTACTTATGTTAATATGATGATTGAACACTATATTTGATTATCATGCTATAATCATGCTATAGTATATTGTGCAACTAGGAAGGGAAATTGGCTTTTTCTAGCGAGGATGATGTCTATGGCGCTCTCGACTTCCATTCGTGCTCAAGACATCATCCTAGTCTGAAAAAGCCACCCTTCCCTTGTTGCATATTGTACTTTTTTTGATAAGGGCATGAATAGACCTTTTTTCATGCATGGAAAAGGAATAAGAAATTGAGTACTTTTTTATGCATATTGTAAAGTTGTATACATTTTATTGTTTTATTCCCGGTGCAGCGGAAGATACAATTTTTACCTATTTTTAAAGAAGAATTAACTATTCACGTGGTCACCTTGCAATAAAAAGATTGATTTTTGGTTGTTATATAGGTATTGATGCAAGAAAGTTGATTTATAAATTAAAAGTAAAACTATGAAAATAGAAAATATTTTAATTAAACGTTTGATACTAACGATTACAATAGATATTGTACAAAAAAATTCAGAAACAATGTTTCTTCGCACATATAAAAAACATGTTGCTTATGATAGAATTCTAAGGAAAAAACTCATATTTCTAAAAAAAATGTATAAAGCATAATTTAACTTGTTGCAATAGTGATGCTACGCTCCTTGTTTTGCATGGAAAGCGTAAGCTAAGGAAAAGCGACTTGCGTCTTACGCGCCTTGTTGGTATAACGGCGTACCCAGTGCGGATAGGCTCACAGAGCTGTAAAAGGGCTTGATAAGAGGTCCTTCTGCGCGGTGTGCCGGCATCCAAACGCACTAGAAGGCGTCAGTTGCTGGATGGCTGTAGTTGACGCTGCTAGTTGTCGATAATGGCTGCCGAGCAGCCTGTGGAAATCAGGCTGCATAGTGCTCGCTACCAGGCATTTTAGTAGCTGTGAAATGGCCTTTGCAGTAATAACTAATAGGACCAAGGGTTCACGAGGATAGCTGTAAAAATGCCTAGTCAAAAATGAAGCAACTCCGGCAACTGACAAAAACCGAGGGACAATGGACCGACGAGGGACTGGAGACACCGGAAGCGAAAAGGAAAGCGTACAGACAAACTCCAAGCCCAGATCCTGGAATCTCTAACCAACAGAGTAACCCGGCTAAGATTCTTGGACGACAGCGACGAATAGCAGATAACGGAAAGTGACCACAGAACCGGAAACGAACGCAAACGGGACTGGACAGGCAAGGAATCGAGAACCCAAACCGCGTAAGACGGATTGCCCAAACCTGAAACTCAGGCGAGGTGCGATCCTTATCAAACCAGTCGAGGGCAGACGTCCTACGGTTTTTACGACAGAACTTGCACCCGGCGGCTAGCCAAGTTAAGGTCAGAGCTATACGTAAGACCAGAGACGGATCCGTACTCCTACAGCTCGACCACGAACAAGAGCGACAGGCTTTCCAGAGGACTATACAGGACGCACTAGGACAGACTGCTACAGTAAAGGACATGACTTCCAAGGTGACGCTGGAATTCATGGACTTGGACTGCGTCACAACAGCACAGGACATCGTGGACGCAATTAACCGCGAAACAAGGACCCTGACCGACCGAAAGGTCCACGTCTTTGAAGCGAATAACCGCGAACAAGCCTTGGCTTTCTGTGAGTTTGATGCGAAGGAGGTAACGGATCTACTTAAGAAAGGTCGAATTAAAATCGGGTGGATTAATTGCCGGATTAGACCCAGGCTTCGCTTTCCGAGGTGCTACAGGTGCTTTTGCTATAGACATGTGAGGGTTGACTGCATGGGACCGGACAGACAAGACTGGCTGGAAATGCGGCCATGTAGGCAAGGTGTGCACAAGCTTGTCTTCGTGCTTCCTCTGTACGGGACAAGCCAACCAAGATCTGGCATACGTGTCTGACTCAGCCTCGTGCGTAGCATTTAAGGCAGCCTTGATTGAATGCAAGACGAAACAGACAAAATCGACCTGACAATACTTTAATGTAACCTGAACGGGAGCAGCGTGACACATGCGCTGTTCCCACAAATTGCGGCGGAAACAGACGCGAACGTGCCCGTGATAAGCGAGCAGTACAGAAACATCTCCGACCCATCGTGGATCGCCAGCAGCTTGAACACGGTGGCGGTGTGGGTGCGAGGGGTGAGCGCGGCGCGGTTTATAGATAAGTGGGGCCGGAGAAGACTATGCTTGGGCAAGGGTAGGCTCTGTCACTATTGTCAGTGTCTACCTTTCTCCGAACAACAGTGCGCGCAAATACGAAGACAAGCTAAAAGTCCTGGAAGACGTCGTCAGAGACCTTACTGGCGATGTAATTGTGGCGGGCGATTTTAACGCGAGAGCAATCGAATGGGGGATGCCTACAATGAACAAACGAGGACACCTACAGACGACCCGGCTTCGGTAATTCTATACCAGATATAATCTTAGCCAAAAACAGGATGTTGACAAGGCTAGGAGGATGGAGAGTGATCGAGGACTACACGGCCAGTGATCACCAGTACATCGTCTTTAACCTGACAAGTGACGCTGCGTTGAAGTAAAGACAGAGTATGCGGACAACACGATGGGACATTGGACGCATAAACAGGGACGAAATCAAGAGGCAACTGCAGAACGTAGCAATCCCTTCTGCGGACCTGTCTCAAAGACGGACGGACCGAATCGCGGCTGAACGGGATGCTAATGACCTAGAAAAGTATCTGCAGCGCATCTGCGAGGCCGCGATGCCACGGAAACGATGCAGACAGGACAGAAGGCAGACCTACTGGTGGACGCAGGAAATCGCCGAAATCAGAAAAGAATGCCTCTCAGACTCCGCAGACTAACGAAAAGGGAATGGGACTCGGACGAAAGAGAGGCTATCTCGCGGGAATACAAGCTCGCGAGACGACTATTCAGACAGACGATCAACAGCACAAAACAACGCTGTTGGGGACGACTGGAAGACGAAAACCCCTGGGAGGAAGTCTATAAGATAGTGACTTGCAAACTTGGCGCCTGGAACCCCCCCCGAGACGAAGGATGCGGACACAATGGAGAGGATTGTCCATGATCGTTTTCCTACTCATCAGGACAGAATGGACGATTCGGACACGGACACCGCAGTGGAATGTCCACTTTTCACGGTGACGGAGCTTGAGAGTGCTGCAGCAAACTGAAGCCTCGAAAAGCCCCGGGACGGCGTGTCTGGGGAACTGCTGCAGATCAGCGTAGCTGAATAGCCCGATGCCCTGTTGAGGCTCTACAACAGCTGCCTGACGGCGGGAGTGATTGCAGCGCACAGAGCGCACAGCTGGTTCTCATTGCCAAAGGTAAGGGGTCCCTGCTTCGTTATCCTCCTACAGGCCTCTAAGCCTCCTGAACACGCCGGGTAAATTGTACGAATTACTGCTACGACCGAGGCTTTTGCAAGCGGTGGAAGCCGCTGGTGATCTCTCGGACCGACAGCACGGATTTAGACGAGGACACTCAACAATAGGAGCTATAATACATGTGGTACAGATTGTAGACAAGATAAACGATATATGTCATGGAGCCAGACTACTGGTACTTTTGGAAACGCTGGACGTATGGAACGCTTTCAATTCTGCGAGGTAGACGGACATCCTGGAGGCATTGGAAATAACCCTTCCGGTACCTGCCTACCTCGTGCGAGTTGTAAAAGACTATTTACGGGACCGGTACCTGACGTATGAAACATCGGACGGTACTCGACGGAGAAAGTTGACAGCAAGAAGTAGCACATGGCTCAATAGACATGCCGGACGACACGTGCCTCATTGCATACGTGGACGACGTAGCGGCTGTAATTACGGCACGGGACACCCACCTGGAGCAGCTAAAACTGAACCAGGTGATGAGACGCGTAAGCACATGGATGACGGATCACGGACTTCAACTGGCGCTACAAAAGACTGAGCTACTGCTACTAACAAGGACACGTATAGACACAATTATACCTATGAATGTGGAGACGGAACAGACGATTACCAGAAACGAAGTAAAGTATCTGGGGGTGACTCTTGATACGAAACTGACGGGGAAAAAGAAACGGACAAAGGCTATGACGAGCGTTCAACGAACCGGGGCACTAAGAATCGCGTGCACGTACCGGACCGTATCTGAAAACGCGATCTTCGTGATAGCAGGCGTAATCCCGATAGATCTCCGCGTGAGCGGAAACGCTTATATGTACGGAGTTCGAACGCTGGGAGGGTAGACGCTGAAGAATGGCAGACGAGATGAACGACAAACGGACAAGGTCGATGGACGCACAGATTGATACAGGAGGTCGGACCTTGGAAAGACAGGAACCACGGCGAGGTGGATTTCTACCTCACCCAACTACTGTCGGGACACGGGTACTTTCGAAAGTATCTATACAGAATGAACAGAGTGACCACACCGGAATGTACGTACTGCGGACAGGCTTGGGACGACGCGGAGCATACATTTTTCGAGTGCAGCCGCTGGATCAATCAGCGACAGAGACTTCAGACTTTACTAGGCACGACGATCACGCCAAACAAGGTAACGAAACTGATGATAACCAGCGAAGACGCGTGGAGAAGCATTGCGTCATACGTTGGTAGTATCTTGCGACGTAAGAAAGAAGATGAATGTTTGGATAATTAAGCGAGAGCGAGACTGGAAGAATATAAGCGTAGCTATGAATGACTGGAAGTAAGGAATGAATGCGCAAAGTAAACGCAAAGGACAGCGGCCCAGTTCGAAGCAGGGAAGCTAACTCGGGCCGGGATCCGGAGCGTGCCCAGTGGCCTGATCCGCTGCCACGCTCTCATTGGCGCTCCGCACTCGCGCGCGATTTGGAAAAGATGGAGGGCGGGGCTTTGCGTCAGCCGTTTTTCGGAAGAACCGGGTTCAAGCCCCTTATACAGACATTTTCTTACTCTTTTCTGATAGTTGACATTTTAATTGACGTGAAAAACTCTTTATAGCACAGTGTGGCTACGCTCGTGCGCTAACCTCACGGTGCAAATAAGGATTACTTTCGTCGCAAATAGGCGAGACTTGCGGATTTTAGCAGTCTGTGCTATAAAATTTTATACTATACTCTTAACTTAAATTGTTCAGTTTTACGCTCGGGTGCTAACTGCGCCGTGTAAAAAAGAACCATTTAAATCACACGTATCGTAATGTACTATTGTGTACTAAAAAAAAAAAAAAAGCTACACAACGATTTTCACATAGGGATATATGTCAGTAAGTAGCTTATATCCAAGTAAACCCCCCATGAGTATGCAAACAAATTTTTAAACACTATAAGCCCTAAAGACCTAAATATTTGTTAACAAATCATGTTTAAGTTTAAACAAACCCAATTTAAACTAACAAGCCACCCCACCCTTGCGATAAACATATGCTACTTTCAGTCTTTCTGATCCAACGACGTTTGTGGCGGTGTAGTCTACGTCGTTACTCAGTAATCTTATGCTTCCGGGTTCGAGTCCGGTACCCGCCAAATTTTTTCTTTCTTTTTTCTACTTTTTTATAAAATTTGCAGCATAAAATCCACAACCACAAGTTAATAGGGCACTATTTTAGACATTTTTATTTAAATTAGGTTAGTATAAGGGGCCTTGCAGTAAATAAGTAACACTGATTATATATTTTTTGTATTAACCCATTAACGTCCAAAACAGAGAAATCGTAACACTGTTTTCAACCGTAAATCTATCACATATTCCACGGATATATTTAAAGCAAACATACTTTTTCTTAAGTATTTTTTTCTCTACTTTCCATTTCTGGTATCAGAATTGCGAAGTTTTCACTCAAAAATCCAATATGGCGACGTTTAAAAAAAAATGCAACATTTCGATACTTTTTTTTTTTTAATCCAATTTCTTGTTGTGTTAACGTTGAGGACGGAACTTTATTTTTCAACTATGAGTGCATAAATGAGTTGTACTTTAAATTCAGTTTGGTCCCGAATCCAGAAATTCAATATGGCGGCTAGAAAATGGCGCCTGAAGCGCAAAATTTTGCCCAAACTTTCACGAATTTTTTTCTCGAATATATTGCATTCGACGAAAAAATCAATAAGAATAAAAAGTGCCTAGAATCAATCAAGGAATATGTCTAAATTTTTTCACTGAGTTTTGAGCAACTTTTTTATTTTTGCCAATTGGCAATTTATGACAAATTGGAAAAATTCATCGAATCGTCTCGAAAAAATTCAGATATACTTCTTGGTCAATTCTAAGTACTTTTTATTCTCTAACTTTTTCTTATATAACACTTTGTTTTTGAGTAAAAAATCAAAAACCTTAAAAAATTTGAGTTATGCAACTTTTGGAATTGTTTCATAAACTATATTGAATTCTCAATCGAAAAAGTCTGAATTTAATTACTATATTCAATTTGCCGAATTTTGCCCAAAAGCTTTTGTAATGTTTTTATCTGAATTTCAAAATAGTGAATCATCATTGAATGTTCATAAATCGATTTTGAAGAATCTTTAGTTTTTTCACTCTTTGTCTTCTATAATGTTAGTGTTCTAAATATTAGCGTTAATATTTTATTTGTGCATTTAGCTTTTCAAGTTTTAAAATTGTAATGGCTCCAAAACGCCGGAGAAATGTAAGATCTCAATCAGAGTCTGAAGAAGATTATTCTGATGATAACGATGATCATAATATTTTGGTACCTAATCCAGATGATTCGGGCAGTTCTGGTCAGAGTGACGAAGATTCTGGTTCTGAATCTATTGATAACTTATTACTGAGTACATACGCAGAAACTTCTAATAATTATACGAATGATCAATCTAAATTGAAAAATGAATATATTTATAAATGGATCGACGGAGAAAAAAGTTATTCCTGCAAAGTTGAAAATGAAATATTATTATCTGATAGTCATAAGAAAGACATTAAAAATATGAGTCCAGTTGACCTATTTGAGACATTTTTTTGCAAAGAAATTAAAAATTATATTATAGAATCAACTAAGATGAATAATTGCAGTCTAACAATGTCAGATTTGAATATATTTATAGGAATAATACTTTTCTGAGCATTCAATAAAAGGAAAAGTCAAAGAGATTATTGGTCTAATGATCCCTTTTTATCTAGTGATGTAGTGAAATCGGCTATGGGACGCCGTACATTTGAAAATATAAAATCTAAGTTGAAATTATCAAAACCAGGGGATGAAGATTGCAATAATAAAGCTTGGCGAGTTCGTCAAGTCATGAATCTGTTTCGTAGAAACATAAAATTGTTCGGGTACTTTCAAACTGCTACGCTAGAACTAGTATGAAACAGTTTATTCGCGGCAAACCAATTAGATTCGGTCTGAAATTTTGGGGTCTATGTACATTAGATGGATTTTTATTAGATTTTGATCTATACTGTGGGAAGAATTCAACTATTGGGCATAAATTAGCCAAATGTGCTTTAGGAACTCGGGTACTAATGTACTTACTTGACAATTTTTTTTCAACGCTAACTTGTCGTAAAGTAGGCCTTTACCATCTATACATGGACAATTACTTCACAAGCTTAGACCTTTTTGTACATTTAAGAAAAATGGATTTACGTTCCACTGGTACTATTAGAGAAAATAGGATAAAAGAAAAAAATTATATTGATAAAAAATCAACAAGAGGCACATACGCCACAAAGCACGATCAGAAGAGCGGAATGAATTTAATTACTATTATTGATTCTAAACCTATTTCAATAATTTCTACAGCATCTGGAGTAACACCACTGTTACCCTCGAAAAGATATTCCAAAGAAGTAAAATCAAAAATAGTCATACCTTTTCCTAATGCATTTCATCTTTATAATAGGTTTATGGGAGGGGTTGATGTTCATGATGGCCATTGCAATGATGTTATGCCATGCATTCGATCAAAAGAGTTGACGTGGGTGGTTTTTATTAGATTACTTCAGGCAGCTGTCACCAATGCAGTAATACTTTATAATTGTGCTAATCCAAGTCACAAAAAAAGTTCAAAAGAATTTCTGATGGATATTGTGAAATACTATCTGACTAGACCTAAAGTTGATGACATTGTTCATGAAACAGTATCCCTCAAACAACAGAAGCTCTGCTGTTGCAAGCCATGTGTCATTAGGACAAACAAATTTTGCAAAAAATGCAATAATTTTTATTGTTAAACGTGTTTTATAAAACATCATAACAGTTCCTAAAAAAAAAATAAAAATTATAAAACTATAAAAAATCAAAAACATAAATAAAACCCTAATAAAAAGCGAAAAAAAAAAATAAAAAAAAAAGACAAGATGCTTTGACTCATTCACCTCCACGCAGTAAGTGTCGGGAAACGTTGTACATCAACGGCTAAGAAATGAGAATTTTTCAATGCGAAAATCATATCATCTGGAATGTGACAGATACTCGGGCACAAATTTGAAGTAAATTTGCTCATAATTGACTAAAAGTGCATATGGAACAAAAAATTTTAAAGTTTTTGATTTTTTTTTGAATTTCAAAAAATCTTAATAATTTTTAGGTTTTTGATTTTTTACTCAAAAACAAAGCGTTGTATAAGAAAAATTTAGAGAATAAAAAGTACTTAGAATTGACCAAGAAGTATATCTGAATTTTTTCGAGACGATTCGATGAAATTTTCCAATTGGCAAAAATAAAAAAGTTGCTCAAAACTCAGTGAAAAAATTTAGACATGTTCCTTGATTGATTCTAAGCACTTTTTATTCTTATTGATTTTTTCGTCGAATGCATTATATTCGAGAAAAAAATTCGTGAAAGTTTGGGCAAAATTTTGGGCTTCAGGCACCATTTTCTAGCCGCCATATTGAATTTCTGGATTCGGGACCAAACTGAATTTAAAGTACAACTCATTTATGCACTCATAGTTGAAAAATAAAGTTCCGTCCTCAACATTAACACAACAAGAAATTGGATTTAAAAAAAAAAGTATCGAAATTTTGCATTTTTTTTTAAACATCGCCATATTGGATTTTTGAGTAAAAAATACGCAATTCTGATACCAGAAATGGAAAGTAGAGAATAAAATACTTTAGAAAAAGTATGTTTGCTTTGAATATATCCGTGCAATATGTGATAGATTTACGGTTGAAAACAGAGTTACGATTTCTCTGTTTTGGACGTTAATGGGTTAAAAACAATACAATTAAATTCGTTAAAATAATTATACAAATTATATTTTATGTATAAATAGCTCTACTCGTCAGAATTGTAGCACGTTGAATGCGAAATTTTACACGCTTAATTTCAAATAAATATAGGTATAATTATTTATTTCTTAATAGTTTTAAAATGAAAACAAAAATGAAAATATCTAAATTATATTAAGAAGTATTTTTTTTTTTTTCATTTTAAAATGTAATTTAATAAACGTTAAACGAAATCGTACTGATTAATATATTTTTATTTATTAAAAAACAATATTAAATTTAACAATTAAATTTATAGTTTTGTTAATTTTTTTTATATGACATATACACAGCACTGAATTTACACTTTATCTATAATTGTGAAATATAAAATATAAAATTAATATAATTTTGGCAATTTTCCACACAACCTAAGAGATACTGCCATATGCGCGTTGCTTTTTGATTTATATAAATTATCCTATTTATTAATATTAATTTTTTTATTTTATTGCAAACACGTAAATGGCATGGTAAACTGTTTACAATATTTAAAAAAAAAATATTTATAAATAGGATTATTTATAAACGTGGAAGCGTCGGCAATAGCCATACTTTACCACGTTAAGGAGCTTCGCCTTTCTCCACGCTCCTACCTAGTTGCATCCAATCTTAAACGCAAAATGTCTCAATAACGTACATGTTTTTTTAACAATGTCATAATAACCAAAGCTTTATTACTTTCATAAAAATTTAATGCTTAGAATACTGATAAAAAATAGCACAGTAAACGAGCATTTTTGCGCAAAGCGTCCACCACGGAGGGCGAAAAACATTCTTAATGATCTCCTGCTAAAATTCGTCTACAGAAAAAATGTAGACAATAATAGCAAGAGATAAAAAAGAGTCTTTTTCACCCTGATGTAAATTCGACTGAAGAACATTCTATAAATTCATTGGTCTAACCTACAAATAATACTAAATACTAAAAAGAAAATAATTTATCAATTTTACAAAAAAAAATCAAGGGGCGCGGTAGCGCCCTGATGGCAAGTATAAGTTGTTATACACTGTGCCGTCGGGAGCGCGCCGCGACCTATTATACTTTGAATTTGCTAAATAACCTATTTACGTTTGACGAATCTGTATATTATTGTATGCGATCTGTTGTTGATGTTTATGTATGAGTATACAATTTCAAAGATTTTCATAAAATCTTTCTAATTACCATATTATTTTGTTAAGAAAATTCCTCGTTTGTAAAATAATTAAGTTTGAAAATTAATTTTGAGAAATAAATTAATTTTTCTCCTCTCCGATTCTCTTTTTTTCAGTCAGTCAGTCATAGATATAGGTATAGGTACATAGATTATTTTAATTCTTACAACAACAGCAACAAAGTAGTAGATATTATATTTGATTAATTATTTTATTATAGACGTAAAGAAGCTTGATCGCTGTACACCCAACGGTAATAAGTTTGAACGGCCGCGCCATGTCTTATCAGGTCAGGTTAATTGATCAGCTCTACGCTGAGCGCGAGTGCTAGAGTTTTTTTCTCATTTCACGGCTTGCAGCCGTTGCTTTATCGCTGCAAGGGTCGAATATGCATATGCTATGCAGTTACATGCAATTTTTGGAGCCCATGCTTAGTAGCCGACAGAAAACCGCCTGTAGTTCCAAAATATTCTTATTCCCGGAAGATAATCATTCAGTGCAAGCCCAGCTGAGCTAATTGAGCAGCAGAACAGTCAAGATTCCAACCAGAATTTAGCAGATAGAGAAGTCATACTTATATACTAATTCAGACGCCAGCTTCCTTTCTGTATTTTTTTAATTGTACCCTGGATTTTTTAACTCGATATGGTTCTATTTATAGCGCTTATTGAAAGAAACTTGGTTTTCCTCCTAGCAAATAATTTATTTGTTTGTTATTAACAATAATAACGGCTAATTCATGGTTTATTGAAAATATCTCAAAAACTACTGCACCTACAAAAAAATCATTGCGATTGAAAGTTGCTTGAAATGCATCAGCGCTATCCTTAGCAATCGCGCGAATTTCGAACAGTCTCAAGTGTTTCCAATTGCGTTCGCAAAGCCATTGACCCCCGTTATACTGTATGTGTGTTCAGAGCGTGCGCGTCTTCTAGATGTAAACATAACAGCGCTATCTTGTAATCGGTCGAATCGAACTAGTTGGATGTGCCTATGCTCACATTTTTCTCGAATAATACTTCGAGGCTTATACATGCGTGATTTCCTCGAACTTTTTGGCACTGTTTTTATGTGTAACTCTTTCGAAATTTTCCACCTTGTCCGTAGCACAATTTTTTCGGCAAATTCACTGAAAACTTATATTATGCCTACATGCGCATTTCGTAGAACAATTTTCTTAGTTAAAACAGCCTCGTCGTTTCACTTTTAGCTAATTTTTACTCTATCCTCGTATATTTCGTCTAATCTAGTGTAGAAATTAAGTCGTTAGTGTTTTTATCTAGTTGTATTCTATACCATTCAGTTTGTCATCAGCGTCCACTCACTCCTTTCGTCAATAATTAATTGCCGCAAATGCCGATCTACCGGAGATGCAGAACTAACATTGCGAGCAACCCTATATCTTGCGGGGCATGTAAGAGTACCTTCCACCCGGGCTGCCTCGCAAATTTCACGGCGAGGAAATCCCTGGAGCACTGCTGTCGAATCACGTACGAAGAAATCTCAGCAAGAACGAGAGCAACCAACGCGGAGCTTCCGACTACGAAACCGGCATATCCACCGGCGACGCGCTCTGAGTCCTTCGACACTGCGCGAGGCCTTCGCTTTCCTCACGAGGCTGCAAGCGACGACAACTCCTGTCCATCGGGCAGCCATAGCAGTAGAGATTCGCAAGCAGGTTCTGCGTATACCCCAGTAAACACCGTAAGCGCAACTGAGAATACTGAGCTTTTCACTCCTGTGAGAATTTCTACTAAGCGCCAAATCTCGCCTCCATCGCCCACACTACTACCTGTGTTAAAGCACACTCGAGAGGAAAATCTCGAAGATGTCATCGGCTCAAACGAGTCTCTCGCATCCAACCCGTTAACTCCACAGCCGCAAGTAGTCATGTCCACGGCCAGCACGTCCGACGTCGACCTCACTGGAGCACCAACGTACTTCATGAATTTCTTCGCCGCATTTCAGGCACAGGCTTTGGACGAGCTCTCTTTGGTATCCCGTAACATGACCTTTCAGGATGACTGTGAAATAGTCATCTCGGGCGTTCCTGCACTGTTTGAGCCTTCTCCTATAGAGGCTGCGAAACTCATTTTTAATGCACTAGGCTTACCCAACTCAGTATCGACCAAGGTATACAGCCTTCGTCCGTGGGTGAGTAGGCGCGCAGCTCAACCCATAGCCGTGGAACAGGCCTCTCAATCTCAATCTGCGTCTATCTTTGCCTTTGTCGTTAAATTCGACTCGGCTATAGTGCGTGATGACATAATGCGCAAGGCGCCAGAACTTCGCGTGATCGACTGGCTTCCAATCTTCAAGGTGCCAGGAAAATTCAATGTATTTATTAACCGACTATATCCGAAGCCTGTTTTCGATCTTCTCCGCAAAGCCCGCTTAGCCAGCAGAAATCTTGGATATGCCAGGCCGACCGTGAATATGGTTGTCTGTATAAGAGAAACCCCTCACTCGAACTGTATCCCGGTTCACTCTGAGGCTGACCTCGCTAAGTTTCCTGGCCACACCCGTGAATGACAGCGAGCTGCGGAGGTGGCTGGATCGCTGCATGCAAGGGCGAACAATTTATTTCTTATAGGGCACATTAATATCAACCGTCTGAACTCGCGCGAGCATTTTACGCTGCTTGAAGCAAAATGTTCTGTGACAAACTATGATGTAATTGCGATCACCGAGACCTTCCTTCAACCAGATGAACCCGATAATCATCTTGCGCTAACCGGCTATAAATTCTTTCGGCACGATCGCGTAGGGAAGGAAGGTGGCGGCGTCGGTGCTTATATGCGAGATACGTACACTGTAAATATCCTAGCGCAAACCGATAGCGAATATGATAACACGCCCGAATTCTTTATTCTTGAATTAATAAATGGTTCATTTAAAATTCTTGTCGCTGTACTGTATCGTCGACCTACTGCTGCCTATCCCACTACCTTTGCAAACCACCTGTCCATGTATCTTCCGCACTACGTGAATGCAGTCGTCACCGGGGACTTCAACATAAATATGACAACGCCAAACGATGCTTCTGCACATCTGCTCGAAATTCTTGACTTTCTATCGCTCACCTTTTTCCAGTCTGAGCCCACTCACCATCTTTTATGGCGTACGCCACCCTCGCACACTTGGCTTGACCTCTTCTTAGTCAGCAATCCGGAGAACGTTGTAAACTACGAGAAATCCAATTCTCCCTTTATCGCTGGCCACGATTTCAACTCACTGACCATCAAAGGTGCCAAACCGGCGCCTGTTGCGAAAACAATTCTCTCACGCGATCTCAACCGAGTGTCAGCGGCCTCTTTAACGCGGGAAGCCCGTGCTGCCCTAGCACCCCTACTCTCTACAACCGGTGGGGATTTTCTCGCCAATGCCTTTCTATTGGCACCCTCTGGGGAGCACTCGGGCAAAAGCCCCCTATTTGGAACCAGTTCTCCCCCTCCGGATGTAAATGTTGGACAACGTGCCCTGACCTCAGCTCTTAGTACGGTTTTCGACAATATGGCCCCGATTAGATCGATGGGTCTCTGGTCTAAGCGCAAGCCCTGGGTATCCCCAGCCATTCGTGCGCTCATGAAGCAACGTGATAAGCAGTACAAAACTGCTCTACAGTCAGCGACCAACGACGACGTCGAGAAATACAAACGCCTTAGAACGCTAGCATCCAACAAGCTAGACTCACCAAAAAACGCATACATCGCGGACAAACTCGAGAATGCCCCGAATCTGAACGCGCAGTGGCGCGAATTCAGAAACCTTCGTGTTACTAACAGCTCACTACCGTCTCCTCTCACCATTTATAGTGCTGACTCCCTGAATACACTATGCAAATATGGTGAACCAGTGCCCTCCACTCACCGATACCGATTTTGATGCCGCCTGTATGAGCGAATACAACCCCACTATCGACGCTTCATTTCATCTTGCACCAGTACGTGAGGACGAAGTCTTGGATGCACTGAAATTAGAAAAGTCGAAGGGCACAGGATTGGACGGTCTCTCCGTACCTATGCTTCGCGCAGCCCTTCCAGATCTTGTACAGCCTCTTGCCGCGCTAGTGAATAACTCACTAATCTCAGCATTTTTTCCTGACGACTGGAAAAAGGCACAAATCCTTCCTCTATCGAAGGTAAAATCACCGACGTCTGAGTCTGACACTAGGCCTATAGCCCAATTGCCCGAACCCTCCAAAGTTGTCGAGCGAATTGTTCAGCAGCGGCTCCTGGGTTACCTTGAAGCTCACAACCTTCTGGATTCCAGACAGGCCGGCTTTAGACCAGGACACTCAACTCAAACAGCCCTCCTTGGCGTCTTAGATGACATTCGCTGGGCCATCGACAAGAGGCAAATCACCATTTTATTCTTACTCGATTTTTCTAAAGTTTTTGACACGATCTCGCACGCTCGCCTACTGAAAAAACTGCGCAACCTAAATGTCTCGAATGCAACCCTCCAATGGTTTTTTAGCTACTTGACCGATCGTGTACAAGCAGTGGTTGACGAAGGTGGAAATCTCTCTGACTGGTTGCATGCCTCATCCGGAGTACCTCAGGGAAGTGTCCTAGGCCCCCTCTTATTCGCTATCTACATTAATGACTTGCCACACGCGTTACGTTTTGCTCGACACATGCTGTTTGCGGACGACACGCAGCTTTATGTACACTGTCATCCCAGTGAACTCCTTCGAGGCATCGAGGAAATTTCCTGCGATACGCAGGCAATTGCAAATTGGTCCCGCGAAAACAGACTCAAGCTCAACCTTGGAAGATCCAAGGTTATGATTCTTGGGAGCCTACAATACACGTCAAGAATTGACCCCTCTGCTATCCCCAACGTCTGTGTTGATGGAGAGCCACTACCCTACGTTACAGAGGCTAAAAACCTGGGGCTCTGGATGACCCCGACTCTTGACTGGCAGCTTCACGCTAGACACGTAGCACGGAGGGTCCACAGAGCCCTCTGCTCGCTCAGGTTCCATAGACGAGCCCTCTCGTTTCCACTTCGGAAGAAATTGATCCAGGCTCTGGTTCTTCCGTTATTCGACTACGCCAGCCCTGTGTACGCCGACCTAGATGCGACACGCACCCTAAAATTGCAAAGGGCGCAAAACGCTTGCGTCCGTTTCGTTGTTGGTAATATCCCTCGCCGTGGCCATGTCAACCCTCACAGACTGGCCCTTGGCTGGCTGTCAGCGAGGCGCCGGCGCGAGTACCTTCTCGCTGTCCAGGCATACAGTGCTCTTGCGCGAAAATCTCCACCCTACCTTCTCTCACGTTTCTCCCTTTTGAGCTGCGAATCCGAGATACGTCGCTCGGCGCGAAACCCTCCACAGGTCCTTCTCTACTCTGCACCACGTACTGAGGTCTGGATGCAATCATTCTGCATCCAAGCCTCTTCGTTACTAAATAGTTTAGGCGTAACAGAGTTTTCCGAAAGAAACATTCCTGGATATAAGCGCTTTCTCCACCGTGAACTGCTCGCCCGAGACCGAGCCGACTGGGAAACTCGCGTGGTGCAAGAAGGACTGATCATAGACTAGAAAACGATATTATAATAGCTTTTTCCTTTGCGTAGCCATAAGTTGTAGTCTTAACTTTACTTTTCTCTAATCGCCATTTATTTCTATGCGTAGCCGCTAGTTAGTTATAGTCCTAATTTTTCTTTGTAAATCATCCGATGATAAACAGTTTAATAACTAAGTAAGTCAGCTGTATGTACACACGTCAAAGCAAGTCAAAATCCAAAAGGCAAAACAAATTATTTTCGCCTGCTATCGACTGTATTTACTATAATATGTATTTAATATGTAACTGTAATTCTTAACGTCAGATAGGGTTCTACCCCAAGGCGCAATAAAAACAATCAATCAATCAATCAATCATGCAAGCATACTCGACGCCACTTTCTCGCCTATTCCTTACTCGCGTTTCTTTTGCTCAAAACCACTTACCGGGTCGTCGCCGTCGGTGAATCTTTACTCCGCGGCGCCAGGAAACCTCGCGCGCCTCGCAGCACGATGGCTTCCCGCGACTGATCTCTCTCCTCAGCTTCTCTATCCTCTCAAATCGCCGTTGACTGGGCCGTGGCGGTCCTCCCGCCAGCGCTTCCTCACTCTCACCCTGGTCGCCGGTAAGCACCTCGAGAAAGCCGTAAGACTTCCTCAAACTCTCAACTCTCGCACTTCTCTCTCGTGCTCGCGAACCTCTGCGTTACTCAATCTCTAACGCGGGCTCACGAGATACTGCCGGTCCGGCGCGCGCTAGTCGCGCTCGCCACCTCCCCTACTCCTTAGGCCGCTCTGATTGGCGGCCCGGGACGCACTATCTCTCGTTGATTGGCTGAGCCTTTCTCTCGCAACGTTACTCGTCTTGTCGCTTCGTGGAACGGTGCTGTGAGCTCACCAGGCCCGGGAATTCTTGGGACGCGCGACGGCTCTGACAACAAAGCCGCATGGCTCATCGCCGACCGTTCGCGCGCCATTTTTCATGCAGGGAATCTGCCGGGCCGAAAAGAGATTTTTCAGCGCGGCTGCGACGCACCACGTCGCACTAAAATAAATGAAAAATGTATGTATATACCAGAGAGGAATTTAAGAATTTTATGTATTAATTGTTTCTAATTCATCTACTGTACTCTACTATCTCTCTATATTATAAAATACTTTCGCCGCCGCCGCCGCCGTTTCAGATAAGTTTCCCCCTTAATTTTCCCTCTCAATTCTCCCCCTCAATTCTCCCCCTCAATTATTCCCCCTCACTTATTTTCTTACTTTCTTCACGTCAACAAAAGACGTTTTTGTTTTGTTTATGATTTTTCTAACCAACAACAAATAACAAAAAAGTTTCGCTGCTACCTCTGGTTCAGAAAATTTTCCCCCTAAATTTAATCAGTTATATAAGAAGATAACAGTAATCTGTTGAGATAAGAGTTAAATAAGAAAGTTAATAATCAATCAGAAACATTTACTGACTTTAAACAAATTTCAAATAATATAATTTACAAATTTTCTCATATTTTTAAATTTTGAGTAAAAATTAATAAAAATTAATAAATTACCACATGTTATCATAAATGACAATCGAAATTTTATAAAATATTTTGTTTATATTGCCAAAGTAAAACATTATATATTGACATCTAATAAGGAACAATAAAACTTAGAAAAATAATAAGCCTTACATTATTTTTTGAACTATTGTTATGAGCGCGTGTATAGCTCATATAATATACACGCTCTTACGCTTTTACGTATGTCGTGTATGTATTACGAGCTAAAAATTTGCACTACGACGAACGTGATAAACCTATTTAATTGTGTTTTTGATGGTTCAAACGTTAAACTATTAATATTATAAGCGGCGTTATACGATCTTAAAAAACAACGAGCGTTAAGTAATGCAGTTATTGTGTTATTGCCTTTCAAATCTTCAACTTCATTGACATCAGAAAAAGTTCGCTCAGGTTCCGCATTGGAATGCGGAAGCGAAAATATAGCTTGAACAAGTTTTGTTAAAGAAGGGAAAAGCAATTCCGTTTCCGTTGCTGCATCATTTTTAAGATCGAAAATTACAGACCAAAAAGTCTCTACATCCATTTCTACATATTTCGCGATTTCATCGGGACTAAAATGCAAAGGTAAAGTTCTCCATTCGAAAACTAATTTATCTGAATGAATATATGAAAAATATTTATTAATTCCTTCTAAATATGGATAATTTTTTCGTTCTTATAAATTTAACGCTATTTTTGGCTCTACAAAAGAAATACAATACAATAATTCGCGATGTTCCAAAAATCATTTTCTTATTTCTTCTACACTAGTAATATTATAGTTTAAGCAATTTTGTTTAATTTCCGAAACAACATCATCTGCTAATCCTTTAAGAAGGTCAGTTGCAGATGCACGGAAAAAACCGTCCTCTAAGGGCTTCAAATGCTTGTACAAGCTCCGTTAAAAAAATTATACAGGATAATAAACTAAGTTTTTTTTTTTTTTATACATTTCTAGATTATACACGAGTATCGCGCTTCCCCCACTTTCAGCTTGACCCGCGCTACAGCTGACAGCGCAACTTCAGCAGCGCCACGAATCGGCGAGCGGTAGCAGAAAGCGGTGCATGAGTAGGGAGAGCGGAGCGGCGGCGCAGCGCGTGCATATTATAATGTATTAGTATGAATGGTTTTTGTATATAGGTGTAAATGTAAGTGTGAATGTATGAATGTGAGAGTAATTTAGGCGGCACGATCTCCGCTCGCTCCGAGGCCTATATAAGGACCCGCACGACCCGTACCAGCTCATTAGCCGAAGCGCAACTTAAGCGCCTAGTCTCTGCTCTTGAGCAATTTATGCCTTGAGCCGGTAAACAACTTAGAATATTTTCAAATATTTCTATACTTATAAAATTTCAAGATAGGCAACGATATCGCATCATAACGCGTATCCGTTCTATACTTATAAAATTTTCGATTTTTGTCACAACTAACTTATTGTTAGAACAATTTTATTACCGAATATATATTTATAAAATCTTCGAACACGAGCTATCAGATAATGCAAGCTTAAGCGTATCTGTATATCTATTTATTTTTGTAAGAATCAAAACGGATTTACTTATTTGATTTATAGGATATTATAGAATATATGCAATATTTATGCAATATTCTAAAACATATTTATTTGAATATATTTACTTTTGGTTATAAAACACAAAATTCTTTTTATTTGCAAATGAATCCTCACTACCTGGTATCCCGGACCTGAACTACTATAGTTTCAAAATCATTGTAAAAAAGTAATAAATTAAACTTATTTAGAATCTGTCGTCAAAATTACGACTCAGATTAAGTAAATGTTTACTGCTTTTCTATAATAAGATTAATATATCTTATATTCCAGGACCGAGAAAAGTCGTGACCGCTTCAAGCGTTAAAAGAATTATGATAATTCAATGCATACTTCATAAAAGCTACATAAATGCGAATAGAGGGATCTAATAATAATTCTAAAATTCGTTGTGCGCTACTGACTTTAACTTCAACTTCATCCGTTTTTATGGTAGTTTCCTTTGCGAGTTTCGGCGCGACAATTTCAAAAGCTTCTATGGTTTGCGTCCTCATTGTGCTCAAGCGTCATGGTACCACCATCTTCAGCGCTGGACGCTCGTCCTACGGACGAAGCTAGCGGATTCAAACTATTGCACCTCTGACCTTTCTACAGTCCTAATCCGCTTTGCGTCCAATTTGTTTGCGCTGTTCATTAGTAGGTGTAAGGTCTCGTAGGACTATCACACTGCGACGCGTCCCCTTCCCTGGACCTGCTTCGCTCAGAGCGCGAGAGCGTCCTCGCGTCTGACCTCCCCTAGGGTTATTGGGTCTCTGGTGGCGCTGGTGGTAAGCTGCAACGTGGTGCGTCGCAGCCGCGTCAAAAAGAGATTTTTGACGCGGCAGATTCCCTGCAGGACAAATGGCGCGAACGGTCGACAACGAGCCGAGCGGCTTTGTTGTCAGAGCCGTCGCGCGTACCGAGAATTCCCGGGCCTGATGAGCCGCGGCTCGGAGACGAACGACGCCGCGAGCACGAGGCTTAGCCAATCGGGAGAGATAGTACGTCACGGACCACCAATGAAAACGCGGCTTCGCTGCGGTCTGAGGAGTAGGGGAGATAGCGAGCGCAACTGGCGCGCGCTGGCCGACAGTATCTCGTAAGCCCTCGTTGAGCGGAACGTAGAGGTCCCCGAGTGCACAGAGAGAGAGAGTGGAGAGATTTTTTTGTGTGAGTGCTTGGAGGTGAAGAGTATTGCGGCTTCCCCGGGACGAGGATTCGACCAGGGTGACGCAGTGACAGAGTTGGCGGGAGGACTGCCACAACTAAGTCCGGCCGCTGAGAGGAGAGAGACGAGGAGAGGACGACAAAGGAGGAAGGACATCGACGAGTCGCAGATGCCCACATTCCACGGGGGATCAGGAGAGAGGACACCGGTCGCGGGGAGTCAGCTTGCCTGGGAGGCCAGCGAGGTTCTCGGCGTCGAGGAGGAGTCATTCCCAGCGGCGACGAAGAGGTAAGTAAGAGTTGGCAGAGAAAGAGGCGTGAGTGGATAGGGAATTAGAACGCGATCTCGTGAGTGCTTGCATGAGAAAGAGGGAGAGAGAGAAAGAGACGTGAGCCACCGCGTTGTAGGGAAGGGTTGGGGCGAAATATAGAGGTTCAACAATAAGAACAAAGTGTATTTTCTTTTCCTTTTCCTCTCCCCACGTGCTCCCAACGTACGGCGACAGCGGCGAATCCGCCGCGTAAAAATAACAAATTCGGGCGCAGTGAGGCGCCCGGAGTTGCGCACCTGTGCTGGGAGGCCCAGCGTCGCAAAGCTAAGCACGTACTCTATTTCGCTCTGCGCAATAATAGTCGTTATTAATATTCTCTTCACTCTCTCGAGTAACCTTTTATAGCGGAAGAGACTTCCCAGCGGCTTCTAAGCGTCAGTCAAAAAAAAACTGCAATCCTTCTGCAATTTTTAAGAGCCGGGAAAGATTTCCGCAAAAAGTTGTGCTACATAACCACAATCATCCAGTGACGTGTTCTACTATCGTTGTGCTCCACCAGTCTCCGACTCAGTCATCCGCATCGTACCTGCAAGGCACAAGCTCAGTATTTTTAATCAGTACAGTGTCGTGAGTGGAGCGAAATCGTGCATTGCGGTGTTTATAGACTACGAGAGCAGCTATAGCTATAGCTATATCTCTATCTCTCTCTATTCGGCACAACGTTGCCAGACGTTGTCGTTGCTAAGCTGGAACTTCATTTTTCTGGCACCAGAGGGCAGCACTCTCCGAGCCAGCGAACTACAGTATAGTACAGCATCTTCACCGCGTACGCAAACACGTATCCAAAAGAGCGTCCTAAAAGCTCTTATACTGAAACTACTCTGGCCACTGTACACTAACTCTATGTCTGACGACCAACGTACTGAAGATCGACTCCTTGGTCCTACATCATGTAAGACCTGCACTAAGGTCATCGCTAAGGGAAATCCTCGCAAATGCGATAAATGCGGATGGCACTATCATGCTAGGTGCACGCCGACGCAGCCAATTTTCGACAACGGCAAGACAATTCAAGTTTGCCGTAACTGCCTGCTGGTTTATAACTTCTTTCCTCCTGGTACTGTGAATTCTGCTCCATCAACACGCAGCTCAAGTCATCTGCTTCAACCTCAGGGGAAGGGGGGCAACTCGTCAGCATCAACGATACGGTCCTCCAGTCCACAGCCGGCTGATACAACTATTCTCAATTAAATCCTAGAAAAACTCAACAAACTTGATTCTATAGAAAAACTTCAAAACACCATGAAGAATGAAGCTGAGGAGAATGGTCGCCTTCTAGGGGAGAGAATGAATTTGGAGCCTTTGGACGAAATTCCACGGCTAATGAACCGGGTGACATTGGAGGAGGCTGATGTGGCGGTTCTGAGGGTTAAGCAGGTCGACATTAAAGGAAAGCTTGAGCATTTACTTGCGAAAGGAGCTGGTCCCTCTACGGATTCTTATTCCGCCTCGGCACTTGACCTTGAGACCGTTCGGCAACTCCGTGAATATAATGCTAGGATTCAAGTTCAACTGAATAGAGTAGCATCGTCCCAGGCTAAACTCTCTGCAGAGCTGGTCATAACAGGGCTTGCTTCTACTCAGGCTACGTCTCTTACAAGACTTGTTAGACATCTGGCTTATGCAGCCCTTAAACCATTGAACGCTCAGCTGACAGAGAGAGATATTACCTCTGCTAGACCACTGATCAAGAGGTGAGCTGTTCGTGAGGATGATGCGGATTCTGCTTCTACTGCCGTTGCTGTCACCGAAATGCGTCCTGATGTACATCGTCTTGGCGTGGTTACAAGAGCTGCAGCCAGGGAGATCGGCTGTTTCACGTTTGTGAGGGATGGACGAATCTACATCATGGCCAAAAATGAAGCCCGTGCCGTGGTGATAACATCTGAGGAAGACCTCAAGAATTTTTTAGATTCTCACACAAATTAATACCAAACACGCTCAGCCTGGAGGCTGCAAATCAACACCAACTAAAAAGTTTCCGCCTTATTCCACCTAGACCACCATCATCTTCATCGACACCGTCCACAACATTTGCATCTACTACCAAGGTAACTCTGTCCGATGGTCTTAGAGCCTGCCATTCCAATGCTAACTCTCTCACGGGTCACATTGAAATGGTGAGGCTTTTCTTGTTCACTCGTGTCCTTTTTCACGTGATAGCTGTAACCGAGAACTGGCTAGACGATAAGATCAAATCTATCCCTTTACTCAACAACTACTCTGTATAGACGGGACAGAAACAGGAACGATGGAGGTGTGGCCCTCTACATTCATCACTCACTCACAGCTAGCGTCATATCATCGTCTGACGACACCTGGTCGGGCAAGCCAGGAAAGCCGGAGTATCTCTTCTGTAAAGGAAGTCATGCCCATCTTCAAGGCAGTGATTTCATACTAAAACTAAATACACTCATGCATAATTATTCGACTAAGCTAATCATGGGCGATTTCAACGCCGACCAACTCTCCTCATCTGAAGATGCCAAGTTCATCAAGGCCCTAATTGAGGAGAACTCCCTTTTGAAAAAAAATAAGCTCATCCAATTGTAACATTCAACACTACGGTATTCCGCAGGTCTACACCGTACACGGATGAGAAGGATGATTTACATGTGAAAAATTTTTTTCTGTTTTAGACTAATAAATTGAACTCTGACAAAAAAACGTTACATAGGTCTTTTTCATCTTTTTGCCTGTAGAATCGATATCCGCATTCAGTTTTGCAAAAGTACGACATTTTGGGTTATTTGTTTAAATAATTTGTTACAAACAATTATAATCGACAAAAGAAAAAACACAGGTACTTTTATTTTTGGTTATGCAAAGGATGGCACAGTTCATTTCTTGATATCTCTGCCATATTTTGTATGGTATTTGGCATGGCAAAGCCCCCTTCCCAGAATACGATTGTTTATAGGTATTTTACACTAACAAATTTAACTCTGACAAAAAAACGTTATATAGGTATTCGTCGTGTTTTTATTCGTAGAATCTACATCCGCATTCAGTTTTGCAAAATTACAACATTTTGTGTTATTTGTTTAAATAATGTGTTATAAACAATTGTGATCGACAAAAGAAAAAACACGGGTATTTTTTTTTTTTTGGTTATGCAAAGGATGGCACAGTTTGTTTTTTGATATCTCTGCCAGGTTTTGCCTGGTTTTTAATGGGTTGGTATATTATTTTATTGTTTTTTTTTTCATATTTAATGATCATAAATTTGTGGAATAAATATATTTAAAACTTGAATCAATGTTTAAATAGAACGAGCAAGTAAAAGCGAGCAAGTTTTTAGCTAGTTATTTATTAAAATTTTAACAAAAAATAAAGTGGTATCCCGAATAAGCCGAATCCACTTTTTTTCAAAATTAATATAGTTATAGATTTGAATTTAATAATATGGCCAATGCAGCGATTATTAATATTCTGCAGTATTGTTAATGTTAATTATTTTGATTGGATAAAATGTAACTGTTAAATTTTATTTCGTTGTTAAATTGATCTGATATACAATATTAGCAATATTCAAAACATATGCAGATACATAAGCATCAGGATCATTATATGTGTGTGTATATATATATATATATATATATATATATATATATATATATATATATATATATATATATATTGTGACGAGCGAACGCGAATTCCTATTTCGCGCGCTCACCGCATCGCGCGACCATTTCATGCGTGATGCCACGTTGGCAACTCGGCGATACTCGGGAAGCGCGCGCGGACTCGGCGCGCGCGGGCAGATAGCCAAAAGCGCTAGTACAGTCTAGACGTGCGACCTTTTACCGGTATATCACCCGCGATTATCCGTGCATTTGAAACGTGAGAGAGCATCGACGAACCGAGACCACCTGCTGGAGGAGCACACCCGAGCCTCCATCACCTTGAGCATCCAGGATACCCCAGCCCGTCACTGCTTCAGGCGAGAGGGACGCCTCCCGGCAATCCAGGACTTTTACCCGTCGGCAGCCGGCGGCTACGCGGCGACCGAGAAATCCAACGCGCGCGTCGAATCTGTAAGTTCGTCACCTTAGCTACTGCGCGATTTATAGACCACCAAATCGGCTGCAGACGCCGAGGCCGAAACTCGCTGCCACCGAGTCGCCGTCTCGTCTTCAGTACGAGCTGCGAGTGCAAACTTGTCCTCTCGCGACGCTCAATGTATTGTACTAACATCTTGAAGAATATAGACATCTTTCCATTGTACACAAATACACGAGTATTTATTTCGTATTCCCGTTGCGTCCTTCCGACGAACCCGGTAGAGTAAAGCCGGTTACATCTCTGCACGGCTACAGAACGCTCGCCTAGCCGGAGACTCTATACGCAAAGAAAGCGCGGCGAGCTTCGCACGCCGCGCAGTTGTACACTGAGGCAACCCGGTTGCATAGTACGGAGTCGGCATTGCACAGACGGCTAACGTCCGTCGGCGACACCAGCATCATCGAGGGATAGCCGTGCGGAGATAAAAGAGTGAGTAATCCCCCTCGTTGATGCGACAGCATCTTCGCGGCCGTCGCGCTAAAGCCCAGTTGTCCCGTGACAATATATATATATATATATATATATATATATATATATATATATATATATCGATCCAACGTCTATACCGTGCTAAATTAACTGTGCCCGTCCGATCGTACGGTTGAATTTAGGCAGGATGCTGTCCAGCATTCTGCGAATCTGCACGTGCTCGTCGTCACTAACGTACGCGAGTCCAAACGCGTCGATATCTATCGCCCCTGATGTAGCTATCGTAGCCTTATATTTAAGTATAGATAAAGCAGAAGATGATAATAGCGAAAACTTAGATGTTATATTACCTAGAGAATTTATGAATTCTTTGACTCCTAATGGACTTCCTCTGCATAAATTAAAATTGAAAATTGGAGCCATTGTAATTTTAATAAGAAATTTAAAAATGAATGAAGTTCTTTGTAATAGAACACGATTAATAGTTAAACAATTTTCAAAGTATTTGATCCAAGCAGAAATTTTAAAAGGAAAGAATATCGAAAAATTAGATTTGATACCTAAAATAACTTTACAACCATCAAAAGAAGGACTACCATTTAATATGCGTCAAAAACGATTTTCTTTTAGATTAGGTTTCGCATTAACAAATGAATCCCGAGGTTAGTCATATAATAAAGTTGGCGTCTATCTGTCATCACCAGTTTTTAGTCATGGTCAGTTATATGTGGTTCTATCAAGAGTAAAAGATAGACCACATTTAAAGTTGCTATAAATAAACAATGCCAAAGTAGAACAATCGAATATTGAAGATACAAAAATTTACACTAAGAATACTGTATACAAGGAAATATTAAAATCAGTACAATATTATAACAGCGACACTATTTTCTAAATGCACCAGTGGAAATATGTAATATTTTTAAATTTTGTGCTGTAAACGTGAGAATCGTCAGCAACATTTTTTAAATGCAGCGTTATGAATGTGCAAATCAGCAGTAGCATTTTATAAATTCTGTGCTAAAAATAAGAAAATTAGCTGCAACATTTTTAAAATGCGGCGCTGGAAATATGAAAATTGGCTGCAACATTTTGTAAATTTAGCGCTGGAATTATGAGAATGTGCTGTAACATTATTTTAAATGCAGCACTGTAAATGTGAAAATCGGATGCAGTATTTTTTAAATACAGCGCTGGAAATATGAAAATCTGATGTAGCATTACTCTAACGCAGCACCAGAATATGACTCGTAAAATTAACCTTTTCAGCACGTTCTCGTCGTGAAAGTCGAGCAGCACATTATGCTCGTTAACGTGGTAAATATTTATTTATTTTAATTTTAACTAGCTAAAAATTTACTCGCTCACGCTCGCTCGTTATATTTAAACACTGATTCAAGTTTTAACTATATAATCCACAAATTTATAATAGTAGAAATATGAGACAAAGACAACCAATCAATAAAATAATATACCATTATTAAAATATAATTTTATTATAAAATCAGAAGTAATCACATCATAACAATAAAGCATAATTCTCATTATTTAAATTTAAATTAAATTCGAAGAATTTATTGTTATTGAGTAATATTATGTAGTTGTTGAAAAAATATATTTATTTTAATGCAATGTGATGTATTAAATTGTATTGTATGTATTAAAGTGATTAGATTTTGTTAACGACGGACAAATCACAGACAAAGGACTAAATTTGACGTCAAGACACAACTACATCACTATAGACGATAAATGGGAAATTGCGAAATGTTCGGCATAGCGACGGTCATAATTTTTTAGACGTTCCGGATAAGAATTTACAAATGCGTAAAATTGTTGGCCCTCAGTAGGCGACAAAATTTATAATCATTTTGGAAATATGAAAGATTAAGTTAATAACATCAAAGTCTTTAATTTAAGTTCAATTCAAATAACTATATCAAATTGTTAAAAAAAAAGTTCAAAATTTAAATTATAATTAGTTTTGATTTAAAATATTTGATATTTATTTGTATTTAATTTATAGATTAATTACAACTTTTGTAAATAAATAGTTAATTACTATTGAAAATACGGTATTGTTTTCTCATTAATTGAAAATCTTCTTGTTTATTTATAGTATTTACATTCATATTAAATGATTTTTACACCTAGACATCAAAAACCACGGAGCGCTGCACCTAGACCTCGTCATCGGCCACCCTGTATCCTAGACGCCGTCCTCTTATGATTTTTTTACCTAGACACCAAAAACCACGGAGCGCACCACCTAGACATTATTAGCCACCCTGTACATCTAGCACTAATAATCCGCGCCACTTGATATGATAGAAGTGTGTGGGAAAGCAGTATCCAACTACACTATACATATAATTTATAAGTGGCAAACTTCACGGTCCTAACGTTTTTCTGTCTGGAGAATCGCAAAATCGCACATCGTTCATTATTACATAAATTTTGCTAATATTTTTACTGGAAACCTTAATAAAACATAAGCCACTTTATATAAGCTACAATTTTTGTAGCAGGTTAAGTGACGAAAAATAATAATAAATAATAAATCCAACTACACTGCATGTGCAGCTAACTTAACGGTCCTAACATTTTTTGTCTGAAGAATAAAGAGATGATTTGAGCATTCGGGAATTACACATCCATTTATTTTTTAAATGAAACAGTTTTTTGACACTATTTTTGGTAGGATCATAGTTTAGCACAAAAACATGCTAATGATTCAATAATTTAATTAAAAACAGTAATAATATGCATTTTTTACGATACTATAAAATCCGAACACCAATATAGAAGTAAATAGTGTCGCGGCGCCGCAGCTTCGTCTGCTTCTCAAACTCGCCTTCATGGCGCTACCGCGCCACTTGATGTTATTGCCTTGATTCTGTGATATGCAATAGTTAAAATTCTGTTCGAATAATCTATGGAATTGCTATTGAGTTCTTTTAATTTTTTTGATATTTTGTAGAGCTCGTTGAGTACACCTTTACCAGTGTGATTCTTATCGGCTTGTTTTACCGCTTCATGATTACACCTGGGATCTCATGCCAAAATCTCATCTGTAATTTTGGTCCGGAAGCCGCTGGATCCTCTTATTTAATAAAAAATAAGGTTTTTAATATTGGAAGTCGCCTATAAGGAGGAGCCTTTTATTAAAAAACTAGGTTTCGAAGCATTAAAGATGTTTTTCGATTTTTGAAAATTTCTCATTTGAGATCTCCCCTTAGATGTTACCTGAGATTTCAGTTGAGGTTTTAGATAAGATATTTTTAAAAATCGAAAAAATGTCTAAAATGGCTTGAAACCTCGTTTTTTGAACTTATTTGGGGGAGGCTCCTCCTTATAGGCGACTACCAATATTAAAAAACTCATTTTTGAATAAATAAGAGGATCCGGCAGCTTCCGGACCAAAATAACAGATGAGTTTTTGGCATGAGATCTCAGGTGAGATCTCATGTAAGATCTCACGTGAGATTTTGCAATAGGGTAGCAATCGAACAGCTGTCGTTTTCGACTATCATCGGTGATAGCTTAGCTTACTGTTTTGTCCATGCTGATGCAATTGTCATCTGTAGCCAATTGTGTACTATCAGAGTGAGAGTCAGGGTGTTCGATATTTTCAGAATTAGAATCTTTAGAAGACACAGACCCAGTCAAGTTGTTCATGTTTAGGTTAGAACTTTGAAAGCGCCCACCAACTTTTTCTTCCTCTTAGGGGTGTCGTTGCACGTCGTTAAAGTACCTCCTTATTAATTTATGTCAAAATTATGTATACATATATGTGTACATATACATACACACACATTAGTATGACATATGGTACATGAGTACTGCCAATCCTTGCGTAGATGGCTTGCTTAAATGCATTCCAACTTATTCAGATCCACAATATTTTGTATTATTTTTTAATTGCTCCTTCAGCAAAATAATCGAGATTGAAAATATTTAAAAAAGCATTAACATTGTATGTTTAAATAATATTTTATCTATTGGAACTATATATTTAGTTGGAGGAAGCTACGTGCCAATGTACGGTTTTTTTGATTATACTAATTTTTAAAATAAGTTTTAACAGTACCTATTTTGGTTGCTTTCAACATTTTACCGTATGGTAATTTTACATCAACAGGATTTTTCAAATCTACAGATTTATCAAAGAATTTATCATTTTTTATAATATGATATGTGCAACCGCTATCTAACAACAAATCGATTTCGCTATAATTTTCGCTACAACCTGTTACGTGATTATCTTCACTTGTTTTATTATTCTTATACTTCCCGAAGGTAGGTATAAGAATTGTTCGCGTCGTGGTATACCTGGGTTGTCCATTATTGAGATGAATAGTTGCCCTGTTGCTCGCTTGAAGAGTCACCTCTGGGTTGACCTTGTCTTCTGCCTCGGCCACGACCACTGTAGTTTCCGCCTCTGTTGTAGCCTCTTTGATGACCTCGTTGACCTTGACTGGATTGGCCTCGTTGACTTTGGTTGTAATGAACACCACCACCCCGGTTGCTCTGCTGCTGTGGACTCGTACATTCACTCTTGTAGTGTCCGCTTCTGCCACGATTGTAGCATTTACCTTTTGCTTGAGTTGCAAAAATACTGACGTTGCTCTTGTTATTTGACTCTGATTTCGTCATGTTTTTTTCTTTTATTTTCGACTTGACATAGTCGACTGTTCTTTGGGATTCGGAAATGACGTCTATAAAGTTACCAATGTAACTATAGCTTAGAAAATATGAGGCATTTGATTAGAGCCTTACCGCTGTTTCCTCTAGTTTTCCACCAGCTGACTTGAACTCGTTTACTGTTTTTTCGAATTCTGCAAAAAAATCGTCTACATGATCGAAATTTTTAAATTTTACTTCTTCCAGCTTTCCTCTACAAATTATTTGTAGCGACGTGGATTGCGTCGAATACATTTTTTCGAATTTTTGTATAATTGCAAAAGCTGTGGTACATTCACCGATATACTCCAATTGTTTATCGGATACAGTGCTTATTATAATCGTTCGAGCCTTTAAATCCATTTTCTTCCATTTATATTCTTTCTTTTTATCTTCGTCATTCATTGATATGACTGCTGGATTTTTACACTCTTTGTATTCCAATAAAATCATTTATCTGATCTTCCAGCTTAAATAATTTGCCCCATCAAACACGGGTATTTTTTAATTCTTCTTCTTTGACACGCATATTCTCGTACACTTGATTTTTCAATACAACAATTTTCTTCAATTCTTTTAAAAATAATTTTCTAATTGGATTTCTTATATTTTCCTTCCAAACAATTTCTTTATTCTCTAATTCGTGATCTTGAATTACTTTTAGTTTAAGCCACGAGAACATGTGCTTAACTTCGAAATTGCCACGTGCTCTGTACTAGTACGTTACCACGTTTTTCACTTGCTGACTTTAATCTTTATTAATTTTCAAAAATTTTCTTATCGTTCAGTACCTGACAACTTTATCTTCGTCACTGAGCATATATTTTTTGACTTCAACCTTTTCTTAACTATTTAATCTTCACTTGAAATTTTCTTTTTTGACAGACGTTCCAACACAAAATTCGAATTTTCATGTTTTACAAGCTTATAATGTTTATTGAGGAATGCCCTTTTATTTCACTGCTCAATTTTTTACTGTGCGATTCACTTTGTTAACAATAACCGTTAACTTCTTTTCCACGTGGCTTTTCTTCTAACCTCACTTTTTAATGCCCCACAATTTTACATTTTCCCGAAGGTTAATGTAAAATTGAAAAAGAGGTTCCAACGCTCTGCTACCATGTTGTAATAGTGGATAAATAAAAGACTGAGGTTAAGATAATATTAATATATTGTAAGTAAGTAATAAGAAGTCGTCAGTAGCCTCAGTGAATATTACGTCCGCTCACATCGGAGTCTAACGGCAGAGAGAGTCGCCAGAGCATAGCTTAGTTTCAGCAGCTCTCACGGTTACGTGATATTCACTCACATACCATAGGAGGGGAGACCTACATGTGTGTGTTCCCCTCACACACTCGTTAGCGCGCTCACTCATTCTGTCACGCACTATAGTCCATTACATACCGAACTTGGTTGAACTTGGCAATATATATTAATAAGATTATAATATTTACTCTATATTACAACAATGTCAAATGTGGAAGGCCCAACTCTGAAGCAAAGGTTACTCTTAGCCAGTGTAAGCACATTGATTATGCTATATGGAGCCCCAATATGAGCAGATACGATGCGGGTGAAATCGTATGCCCGAATGCTAACCACTGTATACAGACGAAGTGCACTAAGAGTGGCGTCCACTTACCGTACAGTATCGGACAATGTCGTGTGCATTATTGCTGGTATGCCGCCAATTGACGTATTGGCTATGGAAAGTAAGGAAGTATTCTAAACTAAAAGAAGAATAAGTAAAATAAACGCAGAAGGAGATCTGGGATGCAGCAAGAAAGAAGACAATTGCCGAGTGGCAAACAAGATGGGATGTTAGTGACAAAGGACGATGGACACATCACCTTATACCAAAAATAGATGTGTAACGGTTTAACTTTGCCCAAGAGACTGGATAGTCAGTCGGTTCCAGGATCAGGATAGGGGAAAGGAGCGAAAAAGAGTCTGTTTTTATATTCTCAACAATAATAAAATATATTTCTTAGTTAAACAATTATGCGTCTTGTTAAAAATATTTCGCCTTTACAAGTAGAATTGTTTAAACTAACGCGGTTAACAATTTACAAGAACATATATGCGATTTCGTTACATGAATGATTCAGTGTTCGCGGCTGCGGTGTATCGGTTCGGTGGCGGTATGATGGGTCAGTGGCGGATTTTGAGGTTAGGAATTCATTCGGTACGGTGGAGTCGTATGCGCACGGCTACGCCGATTCGTATGTGTCGTGTAACAACGATCTCGACCGCTCTGTGTGCGCACAGTAACGGCCGGGATAGTGTCACGGTGTTTTGAGGTTATCCTTTGGATTTGTGGAGTTGTGAGCGCACGGCTTCACAAATCTTAGTCGCTCGTCTCTTTCTTCTCTTTATCCTGTGTGCACACAGAGATAAAGCAAGTCATGAGATGTCGGCGTAAGGCTGACTTTGTTGGTTAGGCATTTACCTTTGTTTCACCAGGAAGTGAGCGCACGACCGGACGAATAGCTGGCGGAACTATAGTTACTTTCTTAACCCTGTGAGCTCACAGTGGCAGTGGGAGGCAGCAATGTGTCAGAATGTAGGTTTGCATTTTACGGTGGCACCGGGTATCGCCCACGTGTGGTCACGTAGACGAGGCTCGATGTTGTTCGGGGGTTTCGGGTTGCCTCGTGTGCTCACGATGGCAATTCGGAGTTTCGGGTTCGTCTACCAAATCGTTACGTGAGCTCACGAGACGATTTCGTCGGCTTAGGTCTATCTCTCGCTATTCCTTGTAGTAACGTGTGCGCACGATACTACCCGGAGTGGAGCTCGAGTAGAACTGCCCGTTGCGCCGCGCGGATGTGTATAGGTGCGTTCACGGTGCACCGTGTGCGCCGCTCGCGCCACCTGGTGCGTCGTCGCTGAGTGGCTCGCCGGATGCCGCGCTCCGTGCTCGTGTGGACTTGCCCTGCGAATTTTGCGCGCGCACGCTCAATCCGCGTTGTGCAGATTCGCCTTTTGTTCATTGCACGCGAGCGCTCGCTGCGCATGCCGCGTCTATTGCGGCCGCCTTCACACGTATTTACTTGTGCGAGACTCGTGTCTCGTCACAGAGGATTGGACTGGAAGAGAACATGGGGAGGTCAACTACTACTTCACATAGATTTTAACCTGGCACGAATGCTTTCAGGCTTATCTGCACCAATTTAAATTATACGACAGTCCGAACTGCTCAGTTTGTTTGGACGCTAACGAAGATGCGGAGCATTTTCTCTGTGACTGTTCGTGATGTCAACTGATTCCAAGAACTTGAGTGTTATCTCCAGATCAGAGTGACACCTGAGTCAATGATGACAACTATGTTGACGTCGGAGGATGGTTGGAACAGAGTAAACAACTACGTAAGGACTATCCTCAAAAAGGTTAGAAATGACGAAGAGAAAAGAAGGCAAAGACAAGGCGAAACAACGGAATAATTATGTCGCTAGACGAAGGTCACTGAGCCGTGTTGAGTTTACTGCTGTCCAGAGGATAGCCGGACGATGCGGAAAGAAGCAGACGCCTGGACGACGCAGAAAGAAAGAGACGTGATGACGACCACATCAATTAAAAGCTATTTGCCCCTCTCGAAGCATTACTCGATGGTTGTATTGCAGGAAACAAGGGCACAGAAGATGGAGCAAGGTGTTCCTTGGTATGATTGGGTGTTTTTCATCTGGCCGTAAAAAAGGATGGGTTTAGTCGGTGTGAATCCGACATACGGCTGACATTGTGGATGTGGCTGTTTCGACGACCCTATAAACAAAGTCAGGCTATGGTCTTTCTTAGATTTTTCCTAACATCTCTTCGCCGAGAGTGAAAAAGAAATAACACACAGACACACACACGTATACACTCTTTGAGTGTTTTTTTGAATGCAGTCTTATAATTAATTGTAGTCTATTTACAGACCGTAAACATTTATTCTTTGAAATAATCAAATAATTCTCTTACATATCAGCCACACTTATTTACACACCCTGCATGCGGTTATCGGATTTTCTCGGATTTCGAAAGTACGGTGTTTAGAAAATGTTTTATACCCGAAAAGGTGGCATAATAAGCGAAAAAAAGAAAAAATTCGGTATTTTAATCGCCAAACCACTTCTAAGGATTCAAATTAAAATCCCTGCATTCACACACTCATACAAACACACAAGTATACACTCTTTGAGTGTTTTCTTGATTGCATTCTTATAATTAATTACAATCTATTTACAGACCGTAAAAATTCATCCTTCAAAATAATTAAATAAAAATATTTTGGATGCATATTATTCTCCAATAATATACTTGTTGAAATATGATTTTCAAAATATCTAATCCCGTATGTTTGTTTGTTTGCAGAAATTGTCAACATTAAATAAATAAGATAATATCAATGGTTCAAGAATGGATATAAGTTTACAATTTAATGCATGTGTAAAAGAGCTTACATTGCATAATGAAGTCACTTACAATTCTAAAAAGGAAACATTAAAATTTAAAAAAACAAATCAAGGCGAATTTTATGTTAAGGCTCGAAAAATTATTTTTCAAATAGAACAATTATATGTTTTATTAATTCAATACCGGCAAGCATACAACTTTAATTTATGCAATTATTTAGAGAACAAATGTCCCGTAGATAACATAAATCAAGATGAAATTGATGTAATTGCAATACATACAATCAGTATTTGTAATCAACTTATAAGTGAATTGAGAATAGGCATAAGGCTCCCAGATATTTCACAACATCATCAAGAACATCGAAATGTAGTAATATTTTTAATTGAAGAATATTTAAAAGGAGTAAGTAGAATTTATTCTGAACAAAAAGCAATGCGGGAAAAAAATGTCATCAAACTTAAAAAATTGTCTAAGTTACATTCAGCTGTAAGTAAAAGAGTGGCTATACCTGATAAAATGAAGTTTACTGCTACTCAAAAAAAAAATAACGATTTAGATTCTTTGAAAGTTCAAGAAATGAATGGAGATATTAATGCCATATCATGTACTGCAGAGATTTTATTATCCCCAGAAGATATTCAAATGTTTGAATCTGAAAATGAACAACTTTACAATGAATTAACCACATTGTCAGAAGAAGTAAAACAAATCGAAACTAAAGTTGTTCATATCACAGAGTTGCAAGAATTCTTTACACAACGAGTTTTGGAACAGAATAAAAATTTAGAACAAGTATTTACTACGGTTGTTGAATCTACAGAAAATGTCAAAGAAGCTAATGAATATATTCGCAAGGCCATTCAAAGGAATGCAGGTTTAAGGGTGTGGATTCTTTTCTTTTTACTAGTAATGTCATTCACCCTTATATTTCTGGATTGGTATAATCCATAATACATAGGTAAATTAAGCTTAACACCAAGAAAAAAAAAGAAAAAGAAGAAAAAACTATGAATTATTATTGTTCATGAAAGTTGTATTATTTATTATTTTATTTCGATGAACAACGTTATTTAATAAATAAAATTTATAATCATTGATTCATAAAGTACAAATTATATATTTCTTTCTCAATTTTTGCGTATTTTGTTTGCTTGCTCTGTAAATTTTTATTTATTCTTTTATTTTTTGGAATCTTACATTTGTTTAATATTGTATTAATTTGTAAACTTACTAAAAACGCGATTCGCCTGCGTATTGCACACTTGAATAACATAATAGTCGTACCACGGTACCATGGAGAATGTAAAAAAAAAACCTTGACCGCCTACCCGAGCCACTGGAGGTCAAAGTTGTAATTATTTATTCTTTATGGTGCCATTTGTACTTTGGAGAAAGCTCCCCCATTCTCCCTTCCCATCCAAGGTGCCTCTGACGTTTTGAGACACTTTGGAGAGAGCTCCTTTCCTCTCTCTTTCTATCTAAAGTGCCTCTGATTTTTTGAGACACTTTGGAGAGAACCCCTCCCCCTTCTCTGTATATCCAAAGTGCCTCTGACTTTTCAAGGCACTTTGGAGAGAATCCTTTCCCGTTTCTGTCTATCCAAAGTGCCTCTGACTTTTCGAGACACTTTGCAGAGCGACGGAGCGACTTTTTTAGAGTGTTAGCGTTCCGACGGCTAGCTAACGACTGACGTGGGGGATCGCCGCCAATAATATGCTCCAATGGTCATCAGGTGACTGGCAAAAATTTCGCCAATGCCGAAACTTTTACAACATACACATACACATACACGTATATTTATATATACCAGGCGGGTATCCCCCCCTACTCACTTTGCTCGCCAACCCCCACGTTCGTTGCAAGTTGGTGTGCCAGTGGTGTCTTCGTGGAGAATGCGTATCTTTTTTTTATAATTAAAACAGTTTTACCACCGCTGATTCAGAAATTCGAGAAGTGAAGCAAACGTTGAAAAGAAAAGCAAGTTACGCTATAAAACTTTCAGTTTGTATTTTGCAAATAAATAAGATACTATAAATTTTAATTTGTAGACGACAATATATAATGTACTACATTGGCCATAGAAACAAAAAACTTTATACAATTTTGATTATTATCAACGATTACGTTTGGAATCTTTTCCATAATGTTATTAGGAATTTGCTTTAATTTATCAAAATTGTTAGAGTGTATTATTAAATTTTTTGTTTTATTCTATCTTGTCATAAAAAAGGTACCCGCGTTTTTTTCTTTTGTCGATCACAATTGTTTATGAAAAATTATTTAAACAAATTATCGAAAATTTCGGAATTTTGCAAAACTGTATCGCGACCTCCGGATCGAGCTGATCTCCAGCTTCCTCAAAGTACTGGTTGAATCGACCAACAAGGTCGACCTTTCAGTCTTCCGTCTCGTTGACTGTGTCGCGGAACTGCCGCAAATTCTGCCGTAGGTCGCTCCAGCGCTGTTGATGGCCCTCCTCTTCTCGGGCGCTGTCGACCGTTGCAACTGATGGCGCGGGCGAAGGAGTCGACCCTTTCCACGCACCTTTTTCGCCCAGTAGGTCAGCGACCCGTTCACCGAGCTGCTCCTCGGCCGTCTCCTGGGGCTTGTCTTTCGCCGCTTTTCCGGCTAAGGCAGCCGCGGGTACCTCGACGACCGTGACCATCGTCTCGTCCAGCTCCGAGTCGAGCTCGGTTTCCGTGCAGCGCATCTCGGCGGTCAGGCGGAACAAGTCCGTCAAAGCCCGCTGCACGGTCTCCGACTCGGTCATCGGCCACAGCAGCTTGGTTGCCGCGGCGAAGCGCTGCATTTGGCTGTCGCCAATCTTGCGGCGCGGGTCTTCTTCTTCTGCCATCTTCAGTTTACGCGGCGATGCTATTCGGAAAAGGAGAAAGAAAGACCATGGTTATGATGATTGACATGCTCATAATTATGTATTGTGAAATACGTACGGTGCGACGCGACGCCCCGCTCGCTTCGTTCGCGGTAACAACGCCGTCGGTTCGAGCTACTTCGCTTTACTCGCTTTGGTAAAACCCTTCGGTCGTCCAGGTTTGCGCTTTTCTACCTGCGAATTTTCCGTCGGAGCGCTCGCCGTTACAATTTTTCGGGGACACCCGCGTGGACGACGAGAGGGTCTCGGTATCGCTTCGTTCGCGTTTTCGACGCTCTTTTTCACCGCCACATATTTGCCTGGCCGCCGCTCACGCTCGCGATCCCCTCCCGTCGCTACGTCCGTCGGCTCAAGGTCAGGCTCGAGATCGCTCGCCTCTGACGGATCGCTCAACGCCGTTGCTTCGCTGTCTCCCGGCGGTCAAGCATCCTCGCTGCCGTCTTCTTCGGCTTCTACGTCGCAGAAGATCTTCATCTCTTCGGCTGGGACCAGATTTTCGACTTTCTCCTCCTTGTCGGTCAGATCGAACGTATTCGAGCGGACTTGCGCCGTAATAGTATACGGTCCTACATAGGGAAAGGCCAACTTTGTTGTGATACCTTTCACCGTGGACGACAACACATGTCTCCTTTTAGCGACGATATCGCCGACCTAGAAAATCGGCGCTCGCCGACAGGCGTCGAACAGTGTTGCCTGACGATCTTGCGCCGCAGTTTGATGAGGCGGTCCTGCCACGCGCCCACAGCCTCTTGCTGTGCGGCTTCCTGGTCCTCCTTCCTTCTAAGAGACGCTGGCATTTTCGGCTACCTGCCGAAATTCATCATCGTGGGCGTAGTTCCCGTCGATTCGTGCACTGTGGTGTTAAATGAGAATGCAATCTCATTGAGGTACTCGTCCCACGCTCGATGATTACCTTGAGCGAATGTGGCTATTTCCCTTTTCACGGTCTGATTCACTCGCTCTACTGGATTCGCCTGCAGGTAGTACGGTGGCGAATACGAGTGTATTACCTGCGCCACCAGGTACTCATTGAACACTTTATTCTTGAATTCGGTGCCATTATCTGCGTGGAATACATCAGGCGCACTGAACCTCAAAATTACTCTTTTTTTTTGAGAGCAGCAAGTATCGCTATGCCGTTGGCTTTGCGAAGTGGTACGCACTCGATCCATCGAGTAAATAAGTCTTGAAAGACTAGTGCATACTTATTGCCTTTTTCTGACTTTGGCAAGGGTCCCATCACGCCTCCGGTTACCCATTGCCAAGGCCTTTGCACCACACGTTTTTCCATAAACCCTGGTGGCGCGCGCTGTTCTACCTTATGCAGCCAGCAGAGCTGGCAGCGCTGTTCGTACTTCGCTACATTTCGGTACACTCGCGGCCAGAAGTATTTCTCGATTACTCTTCTGTACGTTTTTTCGCGGCTGAAGTGACCTGCCGTCGGCTGATCGTGGCATTCCTGCAATACTTGCCATAGTTTCTCAGTTGGTACGACGAGTTCCATGCGTCGTCGTCGCCCATTGCTCCCGCAATCTCCGTGTCTGACCTGTACTTGTACATCCACCCCCAGTTTTGACGTCGTTAGATCCAACACGGCCTTAAAAGCCAGCATAAAATTTACGCCAACTATGCAGTCCGTCGGAAGATCCGGTACTATTGCGATACGGACATCTTTTTTAAGACTGCCGACTTCAAAGGGTAGCCAGACGTAACCTACGATCTTCATGTAGCTGCCGTCAACGATTTTAACGCTTCGGCCTTGGTTCGGCATTACTTGTCGTCCTAGCGGACTTACGAGTTGCAGTCCTGTGGGCCCCATGCATAGTCGTGATGCGCCGTTGTCGTATTGAGACCTGACACCGGGAAGGAGTCCATAGATTTGGGACCATTGGGACCTGACACACTTGCCCCGTCCTCTCGCGGGAGCATCAGAACTAGACGATCCCAGGCAAAAGCATTGCTTGGTCTAGCAATTTAAGCTAAATTTGTTATTTTTATTAATAATATAAGTGCAGTGGACGTTAGAAAGCAGATTTTTTTGCCGGATTGCCAAATACTACTTCTGCTTGTTTATACAGAGAAACAATGAAAACTAAGATTTCAATTCTTGTTTTTACTGCTCCTACAATTTTGCACTGCACAAGAATTGTTAATAGTGATAATTAGTATTTTTTTACATTGTGTGAACTTTCTGACGTCCACTGCACTTATATTATTAATAAAAATAACTTTAGCTTAAATTGCTAGGCTAAGCAATGCTTTTGCCTGGGATCGTTTAGTTCTGATGCTAACCGCGAGAGGTCGGGGCAAGTGTGTCAGGTCCCAATAGGGCTCTGAATCTGAAACTACCTATTTTTGCCTGCATCCTCCAGCTTTTTTCCTGGGTATCATCGACGTTGCACTGGAGATTTTCGCTGCCTCCCGCGTGACTTTCCAGAATCGAATGTATCAACTCGTCCGAGTTTAATTCGATTCTGCCGGGCTTCGTTCGCTCGTCGCTATACTGGCCCGCCTGATCTCTTCCGTCTGTTTTGGCTGCTGACAACGATAAGAGTGCGACGGACTTCTGCGTGCTCTCATCCACCTGTCGCGCTTTCCCCCCCTGTTCGGGGTTCGACGCTATGTTCGCGTCGATTCATACCTTCTTAGACGAGCTACTGCTCGCCAGACGCTGATTGGTAGCGTCTGCCTCTCCGGGGCGTGCACTTCCCTTCGTTGCTCTTGAAGTTTTGCGCGCGGAAAGTGGCTTTTCCTTTTCCCTCCGGGCAATCTCTCTTGAAGTGACCGGTCTTTTTTCACCTGTATCAGATTGTCTCGCCTTTAGGTTTTCCTGCTTGTCTGCTCCTGTGCTGGTTTTCGCGCATATTGTCTTCTTCTTTCTTCTTGCGTGCGTTATCTGCTCGAATCTTCTTTTCAAACTTCTCGAATCTTTCATCTGGCATTTTCGCGAATAATTCTGTCATTTGCGTTTGGCATCTTGACGGCTGCCACCTTCGTAGCTGCAGTGGTAGGTTCTTTCCGCTTCGTCGTCGAGACATACGCCAGTGACGCCAGTAGAGTTTGTTCTGGCGGTGGCGGCGCGCGGTATTCTTGTCCGCTCGCCAGTACGGTTTCTGCCTCTTCGGCTATTTCCCGAAAACTATTCCAGTCGTAGCAGTCCGTTATGGGGGTCAGCCTTTGTATTTCTGGCCTTAAATTCTTGAGTAGTAAATCTAACTGCTCCTCTAGGCTCGGTTGGGGCTTCATCTCCTTCACCATGCCTCCGAGGCACGTGATGAAGTCGCGCACGGGCTCGTGCGCGCCTTGATACCTCTTCTCTGCGTCTGAAGCCAGGTGTTGCTGGAAGCGCCTGTTCGAGCCGTACCATCTTGTCGCCTCCACGTGGAACTATTATCAATTTCTCCAGTCTTCTTAATTGTTTTCGTACTACTATGTAGCTACTCCCGTGAATACAAACTGTAACGATGCCATTCTTTCCGCTTCCGTCACCTGTGCTAGGGTCATATTTGACTTGAGCCTATTTAAAAACCTGTTGATTCTGTCGGTCATAGTGCCGGCGAATTTTAATTCTTACTTCCGGACTATCGTAGCGATGTCTCGAGCATGCGACCTTGGTGACTGGTTTCCTGGTGTGGCGGAGCTGTTGTTCATTGACTTTCGGCACTCTCTCCAGTTTCGACTTAAAGACCGGCTTCTCGCGCCTGTTTGCCTTGCGCTCGATGGGCGAGCATCCGCGCCCGTCGTAGCTATCACGCCTGCGTTTCTGTCTTCACATCTTCGGGTGTTTTGGCAACCGTTACGTTGCCGAATTTGACTCTTGCTGGTGTCTGCCACGTCCCGCTATCTATGCGAGTGCTGGAGGCTCGCGCCTCCATGCGCTCGTCTCTGATTTAGCCTACTTGTTTTTGTAGTTTTCTTATCGTCTGGTGGATCTTCTCGAGGTAGTCGGCCAATCCCGGTGTCAGCTTGTATACTATGCCGTCCGGTGCGACAAGGATGTCGCTTTTCAGTTCTGGCTCGCTAGCAGCCGCCTGTTATTCTCGGGGCGTGCCTCTATTTTCTGTCAGTTGTGTTGTTACATTTAGCGACCTGTGTAGCCGTAATGCTACTACCTCATCCCCCAGTATGCCTGCCAAGAAGTGCGTGGCGACATAATCGTTTCAAACGTGCCCCCCTCCCCCTCCCCCAATCTCCGATAAAACTCTGGTGCGCCTCCATGCGTTCTTCTTTTACTTTGCCTGGGTTTGGTTCTAAAAGGAGGCTTCGACATCGGCTAGCTCATACTCCCCCATCAGCCATTTTTGTAGGCGCATCACCCTGTCCTCGTAGCTTCCGTCTTGTTTTAGATGTAGTCTCAATAAAGCCTTCTTCATCTCGCTGTCGGTGAGGTTTAGTACCCATCCTCCCACAAGAACACTTCTTTCTCGTCGCACATTGTCCGGTTTCTTCTTTGACGCACGCAGATTTACAATTTGCGCCCTGCAGAATCGAGCGCGTGAATTTGCATCTCGCAAGTCAATTTTCCGCTTTTGTTGGTGTCTCCGGTCGAAAAATGCAAAAATAAATAAAAATAAAAAGGAACCAAAAAAGAACACAGCCGAAAATAAAATAATAATCGTGCAATAAAAAAAAAGAAAATAATGTTATAAAGATATTTTATCAACTCAGAAAAAAAAACACACGACCGATTCGTATCGATCGTCCGACCAGGGACACTGCCGCTCATGTCTCAATTTTACAGTGTTTTTATAATGTTAGCTAAAATTAGGAAACGCGAAAATCATTCGCTGTACGCTCCTGCCGAGCCAACGATTGCTCCGGCTGCGCGCGATGTAAACAAACGCTGTTTACGTTTGCGCCGCCCGCTTGCCGTTGTCCCATGTATCGTAAATTTAAGCAATCACTAAAAACGGTTTTAAGCTGTCACTCGAAATCTAAGCATTTTACGAAAAAATTTTTAATATAAAAGTAGTAGATCTTCAGAAAATACAACTTTTTTCTATTGACACCTAAACATGAAAATGCATTTAACTTGAGTGAGCAGCCAAAAATCGTTTTTTATCTGATTCCTTAAGGGGATGTCGTCCGAAAATTTTCGCGAATTTGCCAAGGGGTATTTTGTATGTCCAAACTTCTAGAAAAACAGAAAGTCCGATCAAATTTTTCTTTCGGTAGAACGATTCATTAAACTTAACACTACGTTGCTATAGACTCGATTTTTCATTTGCAAGCTTTATTTAAGTTTTCTGTAAAATTAGATTTTAAGGTTGGCACTGCAATCGCATGAGTACGACGAAGTATGCATAAACATCTGTTCGTATTTCCAAGATTTTAGAAAAACAGAAAGTCTGATCGAAATTTTCTTCCGGTAGAACGATTCACTAAACCTAACGCTACGGACTCGTTTTTCCATTTGCAAACTTCATTCAATTTACTGTAAAAATTATGTTATGCATTTTACATGAAGACGCTGCCCGTAAAAGTTGTAGATATTTTGAAAACACAACTTTTTACTGTGGCGAATCTAGTTTTTAAATGCTTTTATGCAAGACGTAGTCCTAAAAATATGCTTGATACAAATAATTTAATAACAATTTCAGCACGAAATACAGAATTGTCATAAATGAACGTATAAAAGAATGGACCAAAGTGCGAGCGTCAGGCAGTCAAGCGAACGCTAATCATGCAATGCCCCACACACGATTCGCGGCTCGAATACAAAAATAGTATAGCGATATTCTAATATCACTCGACTATTCCTACAGAAACACATAAATGATCTGCTACCCCGCTATGGCACATACACAACAACACAGAGTAGCCAGCAGCGGCGGGAGAGGAGCAAAACAAATATTACGCAAGAAGCACGGCAGCGACGCAGCCCTCACCAACAATACACATACGCGCAAAGCATAAGAGCGAGCGGTGATGCGGCAGCGGCGAAGCTTGCGCAGATTTGCTCGCCAATTTTAATATAAGTGAGAAATTCGCAAAAGTGTGCAAAATTCCGGCGGCTTAATCCGCGCTCTCTTGTAATGGAATTCACAATTCCATTACGCACATAAACGCGATGTAATG
>QLSS01000418.1:66475-97078 GCA_024372645.1 Trichomalopsis sarcophagae
ATATATATATATATATATATATATATATATATATATATATATATACATCGCCTGTACGACTGCATTCGTGTACTCATACAGACGACGTATACTAAACCGATCGCCGAACATCGGAGCGAGTGCTTTGACCTACGAGTCAGCATTTCTTATACGAACATATTACTGACTTACTTTTGTACATCGTCGTTGTACGTAGGGTGTTGATTGGTCGATCGTAGCAGCGTTTCACGTAATGTCACGACTCCTTGAATCGTCACCGAGGCTTTAAAAAGCCAGGAAACGATCCACAGAGCGCCTTTTGTATAAGTAACTTGTCGTCGTGTAGCTGTACCCGGTTAGCGAGTACGAGTGCTATACCTATGTACGCATCGCCTATTGAGTGCCTAGAAAACACTCAAACTCTGTGTACAAGTTATAGTAGAACTCCTTGTTTTCTGGTTTGAGAGTCTGCATCGTGCAACAGGCGAAGGGCCCGTCGATAGCAGACCGGCGTTAGTGGGAAACCATAGAGCAAATTAGATTAACAGTACATAAATTAGCCACAAGTAATCGTATAGAATAAGGACTATCCAGTTCCAGGTTACAAATTAGAACGAATATACTGTAAGTTAAGTTTAATTGTACGAACGTCAAAGTAATTATAAGATAACAACATACTAAGCAATAACATCTTGTAAGAAACTGTATTGTTCGCTGAATTCTGGGTTGTCCCCAATAAAACAAAGATAACAATTTAATCATTTTATACAATTATTATTCTATTAATTAAGAGTAATCCATAAAATAACCTAAATCCTAAAGAAGTAAATAGAAGGATAATCAAGTGCCTACAACATCAATAGTCACAAAGGTAAGAACTCCAGGACATGCACAACGTCCGCGCGTAAGTATAAAAGCGGACTCAGTATCGGCCACTAAAAGCGGACAGACTACAGTCCGCGCACGAGAGTGTCCGCGCATGTCATACATATTGTATATCTAGATATCCAGTCCATCCATTCAATTCAAGTATCTCTAGTAATAATAACGCTCTCGAGCTTATGCTAGTTCTCGCGAATAAATAATTATTTGTAAAACTCGCGCAGCCCTTATCTCTATCGAATACGGTCTTTACATAACCAAGACTAATATAACTAGAAGTAAATTTCGTGTTTGAATTTTATTTTAAGTTTTTCACTTTAACAGATATATTACTGTTTAGGTTACTCTCCTTATCTAGAATTTTCTTCAGAGACTGCCCCTGAAATATTCTAGAGACAAAAATTTTATAGTATAAATGATTGTTAGTATTTCATCGTTGACTAACGTATTATAGTCAAGACTAATATACCTGAAAAGAGTTGTTGAGATGTTTTCATTCGTCTAAAAAAGATTTTCACTCAAACAGCTGTATTACTATTTAAGCTACTCGTTTTAATCGGAGCTCTCTCCTGATACGTAATGTCTCTAGAGTGTTACGTTTGACAAAAGTTTTGTATAGTTGACCTTCAGAGGACGTATTGCCTCTGAAGTCGTACACTACACAGATATTAAAATAAAAAATTTTAAAATATATATTTATACGAGAGGCAGATAATTTTATTGTTCTCTACGTTTAAATGTTACATTTGAAAATTTAATTTGATTTAAAACCGTAAGTATAAGGAACTGGCCGTATTTCCAGTGCCTCCACTCGCGCACAAAAATATTGCTCTGGCCGAATTCTACTAGAAGAGGGAGCCGTATTGTTCTGTTTCGTTCGAACTTGGTCGAGCGAATGGAGCTGAGGAGCTGGATGAGGCGCCTTTTATCCCCTGAGGAGCTACTGCGCCGAGCCACTGCCGTGCGCTTCCCTCTCCAGTTGGCCGCCGCTGCTGCTCGCTGACTGGTTCGGCGCTGATCACTTTTTTTATATACTCCCTTTTCGGGATTTTTTCGCATTTGCGTTTCTTGCGCGTTGCTCGCGGAGTACATAAATCTGGACCGTTACAAGATGTTTAAAACAAAATTATATTGATTCTATGACACTTGTTAATCGTTATGGAAAACCTGATTAATTTTTAACAATTACATATAATCCAAAATGGAAAGAAATTGTAGAAAATTTAGAAGAATACGAAAGTCCAATTGATAGGCCAGATATAGTTGCTAAGGTTTTTCAACAAAAAGTAAAAGAGTTTAAAGAATTAGTTATCAAAGATGGAATCTTTGGAAAAAGTATTGCTCATACTTATGTTATTCAATTTAAAAAACGAGGTCTTCCTCATATGCATATGTTATTATTTTTAGACAAAAATTATAAACATGACACTCCTGAAAAAGTAGATAACTTAATAAATGCTGAAATTCCTAATGAAAATTTTTATCCAAATCTATATAGCATTGTAAAACAATGTATGATCCATGGTCCTTGTGGAGTACAAAATATTAATTCTCCTTGTATTGATCAAAATATAGGAAAATGTACAAATATTTTTTCAAAAAATTATATAGAATTGCTAATAATTGATTCGTCGTACCCCACAATTCTTTCTTGTTATTAAAATTCAACTGTCACATTAATGTAGAAGTGTGTTCAACAGTACAGTGCATTAAATATTTGTTTAAATATTGTTACAAAGGTCATGATTGTGCATTTATAGAAATTCGTAATGCAGATATTAATTTTAGAGAAAATTATAATAATGAAAATGAAAACAAACAATGAAAATAATGCATACAAATATGACGAAATTAACCAGTATCTTAATACAAGATATTTATGTCCACCGGAAACTACGCACAGATTATTAGAATATTCTTTACATGATATATCGCATGCTATAAAACGTTCGGCTATTCACAATAAAGGTGAACAATAAACAACAATCTTCAAAATATGTTTATTTTGAAGAAGGAAAAGAAGAGAATATAAAATAATCGAAACTACGTTAACTGCATTTTTGAAATTAAATCAAGTAGACCCTGAGGCACGAAATTATTTATATTCAGATATACCAATATACTACACATTTGATGAAAAGCTGAACGTATGGAACAGAAGAAAAAAATGAATAAACTGATATTAAGTAGAATGTATTAGATTACTATTGTTGCATGTTAATGGACCAACGTCATTTGAAGATTTACGTACTGTTGACGCATTGTACTGTTGACGTATTGTATTCACCATTTTTTGAAGCTGCTGTAGCAAAACAACTTGTTACTGAAGATGAAGAATGGGGCAAATTATTAAAAGAAGAAGTACAAATACAATCTCCTATGCCATTATGTGAGTTATTTGCATTGATTTGCATTTTTCATAATCCTATTAGTGTGCGATTTTTATATGAAAAATACAAAGATAATTTTTACCATCCTAAATATGAACAGAATATAGGTGAAAATATGGCAACGAATGCAATTGAAAAAGTTTTACAAGTCAATAAATTTACTTTAAGTGACTTTGATTTACCTAAAATAAATAGGCATATTGATGATTGGAATGATGTAACACCAATTCATCAAAAAAGTATAACGTTAACTATTATCCAATAAAATATGTTTGATACGATTTTACAAAGTTATGAATGTAAATAGCATAGATGCATTTTTATTGATGGACCAGGTGGAAGTGGAAAAAGTTATTTACTTAATGTTCTAATAGACTGTTTGAAAATGCATGATATAACATTTTTATATGTTGCTTGGACAGTCATTGCAGCAAATTTGTTAACAAATGGAAAAACTGTACATACGACATTTAAATTATCACTTAATATAACTGACTGTACTACATGTAATGTAAAACGTAACACAAAAGATGGCAGACAATTAAAAGATGTACAAATCGTCTATTACAAGATTTATGTGATGTGAAAGAAATTTTTGGAGGTAAAACCGTAGTTGTATCAGGCGATTTTAGGCAAACGTTACCTGTCGTTCGTCATAGTAGTAGTTTTGTTTGAATGACATTAAATGACAATCTTCGCATATGCAATAATGATAATAGTTTTGAAAAATGGCTATTAATTGTAGGCGATGGCAAATACTGTAATTCGTACGAAAAAGAAAATGAGTCAATTCAAATTCCGACCGATATAATATCCAAAAAAGGAGACATTATTGTAGAAATTTTTAGAAATAAAGTAACAATAAACAAGAAAACAATGATAAAGTAAAAATTCTAAATATAATGGAAGGATGCTGTTTTGAACATTTAAGTATAGATACAGCAGAAAATGATAATGGAGAAATCTTAGATGTTATGTTACCTGCAGAATTCTGAAACTCATTAACTCTTAATAGTCTTCCTCCACATGAGTTACAATTGAAAGTTTGTGCTATTGTAATTTGATTAAGAAATTTGAATATTAATGCGGGACTTTGTAATGGTACAAGATTAATTGTAAAGCGATTCTTAAAATATTCAATTCAAGCCTAAATTCTAAGTGGAAAAATATTAGAAAATTAGTTATTATTCTAGGAATAACATCACCATTTAAGGAAGAAGTACCTTTTAATATGTGTCGAAAACAATTTCCAATTAGATTAGGCTTTGCAATGACAATCAAAAATCACAAGGACAATTATACAATCAAGTTGCTGTTTATCTACCATCACCAGTTTTTAGTCACGGTCAATTATACGTCGCTCTATCTAGGGTAAGAATTAGAGAAAAATTAAAATTGCGACTACTCAATAATATATTGTAAAGAAATATTGTAAAGATCGGCTGTAACATTCGTTTGAATGCAGCGCTGGAAATGCGAAAATCGGCTGCAGTATTCGTTTGAATGCAACGCTGTAAATGCAAAGATTGGCTGCAGCATTCGTTTTTTTCGACTTTCGAAAAAGTACACCTTACCAGCAGGTCCTTGCCGTGAGAATTTGGTAACATATCTATTGTTGGCAAACGCTGGAAGAATACTTTTTAACTATTTATTTTTTGCTTCTGTTCAGGTCTTCAGAACACAACGGAATAACTTCCAGTTCGACGGAACATGTGCAGAAGATTATTTGAAGATTATATATATATATATATTTACGTCCTTTTTCGGTCACTCCCAGTCATTTCCGATCATTTCTGGTTATAAACACCTAACCAAGATAAAAGCAACCTTAAAACGACCGGAAAAAAATTAATCGTGCTTAACATTATGTAGGATAGCGTACAAATGCAGATTTAAAGCAGTCTACTTGTTAAATACAGCGTATGTAATAAAATACGTTACTGTTTAGTCGCAGCTTTTACTCTGCCAGAGGAAGGGAGGTGGGGGGGGGGTACACCCGAAGGACATCGTTTGTACGTCTAGATCGAAGAGGTACTTTTGTACAGCCCTCTTAAATGCCGCAAGTGATGGCATGTTACGTAGCCTGGATGGAAGAGAATTCCAGAAACGAGCACTCTGAATCTGAGAAGCTCTGGAAATCATCTCTGTTTTCATATTCGAATGGGATGAGGATTCCGAAAGGCTTACCCCTATCAATTGGTCTGGGCTAGTGCCTGGTAAACGCCTCAGCCAGACAACTGGGCTTTCTTAATCGCTTGATTTTGTACATAAATGAGGCCATAAAATATAGCTTGCATGTCAGCCCAAAGCCAACCCAGTTATCGCCGGTAAGGTGTGATATGCTTTTCCCTCCCATCCCCAAAAATGTACCTCACACACATGTTACTGAGTCTCTGGATTCGTATACGTTGCACGTCTATCGCATTAAGGCATACAACCACACAATCATCGAGGTTTCATCATATCTTATGTTGCTGAGTTGCAGAGCTGATCTTGTTGAAGTCCCTGTAAGAAAAAGCGTGTTTATTTTGCTCTGACGAGAAAATGTCGATGGTTACATCAATGATCGCGTGGTTGCCGAAGATTAGCAACCACTCGTTCCTATAGTCGCATAACACGTTATTGTCGTCAGTCAGCATAATGTTGATCCATTTGTGTCAGCTTAAGTTGTGATGCGTAGGGCCGTATTGGACTATCCTAAGTGATAGCGCCTTAGTCAAACGTCTAATCACGCTAGCGTCATCAGACGCCGACGTCAGATCCGCATTGAGATCTCCCATAATTACTTTATGGCTGTTCTCTGTTGTGAGATCTCTTACAATACGAAACAGGTCGATACCAGTTTGCATAAGCACCTTAGAAGGCCAGTAGATCATGTCTATGATGATTCGGCAACGATGCCATCGAACGACACCGCGCGCGCGAAGCAACAAGTCAGTCTTGCACTGCCAGAGAGTTTGTAAAATCGCACCGAGCGAAACCTTCTTTGACTTTAACGCGCGAATGCAACGGTTCAGGTACTAGTAACACCAGGCCCTCCAACGATGCACACAGAGAGACGACTGATCCAAGCGAACAGCATTCGTATCAACGTCGTCCGATTAATCCAGGGCTTCGACTGAACCGAGGAAGGATATCCTTACGACCCCACAACCGAGCGCGTGATTCAACTCTCCAAACTGTAAATGTCAATCCCTCTCACTTAGCGTGTCCGAACGCTTTACTCCATTTTCTTTCTCCCTTGTTCGAACCGTACTCGAATAGACAATAAATAAACTGCAATTCTTTTTTTACTTCGGCCGAGCGGCAAGAACGTCCGAGCGATCGAGCGAGCGAAGTTTATTTTCATTCTCGCGCTGCGCATATAGTGATCGTATTTGTATCGCCCGTATAGGTAGGAAAATTTTCTACTGTGAATGCGAGTGAGATGAACGCTCAGGAACAAACTTAATTTTAATTTGAGAATTTGTGTGAGACTTTAGTTTAGGTTATGCACACGGTGTATTAGTGCAAAATGTTTTGAATACTAGAATTACATGTACACATTAAATATTCAACATGGCGGAAGGAAGTAAGCCTCCCGACAAGAAGGATACTAATTTCATGTGTTATAAATATAAAATAGTAACAACTGTAATGTGTATAATATGCGATAATGCGTATCACCTTAGCTGTCTCGCCCAGAAATCAGATAACTATAAATTTATTAGAGATAATTGGATAATATGACCTGAGCATAGCGAAAGGAACGTAACCTTGAAAATTGATGAGGAAACCTAAGCAAGTCAGCGAAAATACTAATAATACAAATGAAACTGAAAGGATCTAAGATAAATAATTAGACAAAAGTTATTAGTTGAAGCTACGAACAAGTATATGCAAGAGATTAACAGTGAATATCAAGAAGATTGTACAAATTACAGTAAGAAGATAAGAAAAAGTGATTATTAGTTGCTTAAATAAGAATAGTGTTAAACTAACAGAATCTATATTGAAGGAACAGTTGAATGATGCATGCTGCATTAAAAAGAATTAACTACTTAACACCAAAATAAAAATTGTTAGAATAGATAATTACACGAATATGGATATGAAAGATATTATTGAAAAATATGTAAACACGAGAAATTTTAGCAGCTTTGTAAACAAGGGTTAAGTACTGCATCTACATAAAAACAAACAAAACAACATGAGTAACAGTACTCATGTTGTTTTGGAATTCATGGAAGTTTCAGCTGATTTGTACAAAAACATCAGAGATAACAATAACAAAATCTTCATAGAATATCAGCATTGCTAGATGTACGACTTAAAGTATTAACCACCACAAAAAAGTACAAAACTAGTAATTGTGAGAAAAATATAGCTAAGTGCTTAAACTGTGACTATAGCAATAGAACATATAAGATAAAGCTTCACACTGATCAATTTGCATATGATTCTAACCTACGCGGCATCATGAAGAATAAAATAGAAAAACTTATCGACTCTACGGATTACCCAGTGAGACCCAACTTACCATCACCTAATACCACTTACATGAGGAAAAATTCTGAAAATGCACAGCATTAGCAGATAGATAAACTACAACAGGAACAACAAGCTACCCCAACAAGGGACACTCACGAGACAACAGCAAGCATTTCAGAAACAACAACAATTGCAGCAGCATGAAAAGCAGAATAGAAGCGCAAAGTTTACAAAGCAGGTAAAAATAGATACTTTTCATTTTTTTGATAAGATTTTAAAAAATTCAATACTAACAAAAAATGCGCTAATGTTAATCACTTTAATAAATTTAATTGCAATAAGAAAGATCATGCATATTAATGTAAGAAGCATAAGTGCAAATTTCGATGAAGTAAAATTACTTGTTGATACTTTAACTGTTAAGCCAGCTATCATTATTTGTACGGAAACTTTTGAGCAGGTAAACGACAATAGATATGAACTAATAGGGTTCTATTACGAATATAAATGTTATTATACTGACAGCAGGATTAACGGAAATGATGGTGTAATGGTTTTCGTGAACAAAAATTTAGTACAAAATACTGAAATAATTGAATTAGGCAAGATAATATCCTTATCAATGCTAGTATAAGATTTAATAATAAAAGAAACCTTAAGGTTTTAACTGTGTACAGGTCACATGGGATACCAAAGACTGAATTTATACTTGATATAAACAAGTTTCAAAACAGCAAAAAAAATGTGAAAATTCAACTAGTAAAAGGTGATTCTAATATTGATTAACTTGAATATAATAATCTAAGTCAAGAATTCTGATGTAATTTTTGTGAGAAAGGGTATATCCTTGGTTTCGTTGGTATTTCTATGCCCGCTGTTGGTATTGTTAAAGATTCTTGTATCGACTATATCTTTATAGAAACTAACAATTTAACTACTGCTACTTTTAAAATTTAACTCTCTATAACAGACCACTATTTTTATTGTTAGAAACAAGATGAAAAAAAGAAATTATTCAACCAACAATAATAATCTATAAAAAATTAATAAACACTGCAATGAAAAGAAACTGGAATGAAATTTTGTCGATGGAGAATCGAAATCTAGCCACTGATAAATTCCTGCGCGACATTAAAGTATGCATAGAAATAGCAGCTATCAAAAATAGAAAATATAATCAAACAGGTAAGAAAAATCGGATCACAAAAGCTATAGTTAAATCTCGTGAAAACTAAAAAAATTTTTATATAGATTGGGGAAAATCGATGTAAATAATAAAGAACTCAAGATAACATATAAAATATACAGTAAAATCATAGAAAAAGTTATTGAAGACGCGAAAGCAAAATATGATTAACACATTGTACAAGGAAATACAAATGATACCAAGAAGCTGTAGCGAGACCAAGCGGTTATATTAAGAAACATAAGGTCGATTAAAATCGATTAGTTTCGCATTGAATTTAATCGATTCTAATCGAAATGTGTTTTTTTTTTTCATAAGGGATATTACAAAACTTTGATCATTAAGGTCACTTGAACTGTTATTAAAAGTATTTGTAAAATTAAACTGATTTAATATAGACTAATAAGTTGATTCATATTTATTGAAAGAATCCCAATGGAACTGCATTAAAATAATCATCGCATGAAAATCGATAAAAATATCGTCATTTTGAGATTTAGATTGCTATTGAGACTAATTCACATCGATAATTCAAAACGTCGATTAAATCAATATATATATATATATATATATATATATATATATATAGAAATGACAATTTGGTCAGATATGCTGAAGTAATACCAATATACAAAGCTGGGGAAAAAATGAAATAGGTAACTATAGACCGATGTCACTTATAATATTAAATATTGCTAAAATCGTTGAAGAAGTTATACACAGTAGAATTATAGACTTTGTATGTCAAAGTAAGATATTGAGTAAAAATATATTCCTAGACCTGGCAAAGGCATTTGACACCTTAACCATAAAATACTATTAGACAAGCTTTACGCATATAGTATGAGATGTAATGGTCATCAGCTTATTTCGAGTTACTTAAAAAATAGGAAACAAAAAGTAAAATAGGTTCACATACAAGTGATTTCAAAAACGTAAATACTGGTGTCCCACAATGGACGACCCTTACGAAAATAATCTGCATAATATACTGCATGCATTTATGCATGCGCTCCTGCACAGCCATCTGTATAATTTTATGCATATTCATGTGCATGTGGTTCTGCATAATGTCCTGTTTATGATTATATAAGTAAAAGTACAGGCACTCAAGTTGAATTGTCTGCACATTTGGACTTTTGTGGAATTAATTTTACAAACTTATAACAAAAATTGTTCAAAATTGGCCAATAAACATAATGAGAAATGTGCACAATTTTCTACAGAAAATACAATTTACAAGAAATTTATGATTGGTTTTGCTCAAAATGTTAAGATATGTTTTGTATAATTTATAGTAAAATTATTCATTTACGTTAGTCTAAATCAAAGTACAATTTTTATTGATTCAACATTTCATAGACTTTATAACAATTGAATTTTAGGTAAATGTGATAAAATTGTTTCTTATGCTTAGCTATTAGGTAATTGAAGTCTCATGTAATTACAAATACTAGTATGAAACATGACGAAGTAATAATACATTTTCTTACAATATTTACAATGTATATAGATAGCTAAGGTGAAGGAAGTATCACCTTGAATATTGCTTAAAGTAGATGCCAATACGATGGGCGCTTTAAAATGCAGATTTTACAAATTTTTTTATAGACATAAATTATTTCTGTTTTAGTGAGCATTCCAAATTAGATCTTATTGTCCTAAGCTGTCGATATGTACACACACTTATTACTGAATTATAGATTTCAATCAGTCTCGAACTTATTGACAATAGGAAAAACGCATTTCTTTTCCAATTCATAAGGCACAACGACACATTTCGATTTTATGGAAGATATTTCGTAACAAGCAATATTTGGAGTTTCACTTACTACATACGAATATATATTTGAATTGAAAGTTTTATATTTACACAGTGTTTCATTCAAAATTATTATTTTCCGACCTATGATTACAAATTTACTTTCAGTATCAGATGGCATGATTGTAGCTACTTTTATTAAACCAGTAATACATAAAATTGAGCCATCAGAAAACAAAACGCAAGAATTGTTTCGTTTTTTCAACCTCTGGTAATTGCAAGAATGATAAAGAACATTTTTATGTATAAATCTATGATAATTACTTTTTCAGTCAATGATAAGCTTTTAATTTTTGGTTTACCAAATATTTTCAAATCACTAGAATATTCAATACAATTTTTAACGTTGCACTGGTTCATGAGTTTAAGTTGATCTACAGTTCTTTTATTGCAATTTTCATCGTCGAATGCACAAGAATTATTTCTTACATACCTTAACCGTTGAAAATTTTTAACCACCTGTAGAGGTACATATTGGGTGCCATGGAATATCTTTTTAATCACACCGTTGAAATTTTCGTATGGGAAGGCAGACCAAGCCCACAATGCTCCATAATTATTAACAAATCTTGGTATATGTAGTAGTAAATGTACATTAAATTTTAAGAATTCCTTACCATATAAATTTTGAACATTGAGAACAAATTTTTCAAGTGCACTTTTTGCTAAATCCAATTCTATATCCGAAATACTTTCCTTGAGCAATAAACTTAACCCATAAACAAAAAGATGCCAGTGTTTTAGATATTTTGTTTTCATTATTCCTTTCAGGCATGGAATCGAATAATATAGTACAAAACTTTTCCACTCATTTGCTTTATTCCGTGATAGGTCGTGGGATTCTTGTTATTTCTGTAGGTGGCTGAATAGATAATAATCTTTCATGAAATTCTTTTTCTTTTAATCCAATATAGTATTCTTTGTCGTTATTCTTGGAATCAAACCATGCTGTCGTAAATAACTTTGCAACTCCGAGTAAACAGGAATGCATGTGATCAGGAGTAAAAGATTCAATAATATCAATATCTGGTAGAAGAGATACGACTGATGGCCCCTTAACGCCCATAACAGCTTTCCCAGTATCAAAAGCCTGTCGAATATACCCATCATGTTGAAAAGATGAACGTAACCTCATTACATTGAATGCATAAATTCGCGCGGTACCTCGACCAACACAAACTTGCTCTCCTTTATGTAAACAGTATGGACATCCATAAGTTCCATTGAATTGCATAATATTTCGTACCATGGGTCTTGCAACCGAATCAATAGAGCATAAAAGAGTGTGAACTTTAACGTTGATTTCCTCCTTACTAGTAAACGTTGTACAATGTATACCTTCGGCGCGTAAGTCCAATAGTTCTTCTATAAATGGTCTAAGAAATAAGTTCATGCACGGTTTTTTTGCACCATACCATATATCACAAAGCATTACATTATTCTTTCGAGTTCGATATTTCAACACATTTACAGTAACAAGAATAGGCCACATACTTATTTTTGAAGAGTTAAAAAAACTTACACCATCTACGTACCATTGTATGGATATATCATTATCACCTATAACATTTTTTTCTCTAAACTGTTTATATACACGCGAATTAACTATATCACTTTCAGGACATGATTTTCGAAAATTTAAATATTCTTTACTATTTAATAAATCTATCAACTGTTTTTTTAATGGTACGTTGATAAAAAATTGCTCTTCATTTTTTAATTTATGTTTTTTTTTAACTGGTTTTGACAATTATCACAAGTCGCATTTTCTTGATCAAACTTCAAAATTGTGTGACAATCGGCGCAATAATAGTATTCTATCATTTCAGTAGTAGGGAAATTCTGTAAAAATCTATATTTTGAACGAAATTCAGCATTTGGAAGATGGCAATAAATTGTATGCATAGTATTCTCCATTGCGATATCGGGAAAATTATGCCTTATTGTCAAAGCCATAATGAGTATTTCATTTTCCTTTCGACTCATACAAGAACCATCGTACATTGCAGACCATACCTAAAAAATAATATTATTTATGAAACAATTTTTATTTTGATACCTTGTATGATTGTATTAATAGTAATAAATAAATATATATTATGTGGAATGATGTAAAATTTTGTAGCTAATGAATCTTTTAATTCACACGTCAACTTATTTTGTACTATATTCTACAGAAAGCTCTGCAGTCTGCAGTGAACTGAAAGTACCATGCATTGTTATGGGTAGAAACTGTTTAGTTTAATAAAAAAAAAATGCTAAAAGTGAATTGAGAGAAATCTGTATAGATTTCTCTGCAGATTTTTCTTCAGGAATCTCTACGGGTTTTTTTTTCTTAAAGGCAGAGTAGAAACTTTTTGAAACATTTAGAAACGTCTTGATGTCCAGAAGCCGTAGCCACTACCATTGAAATAACATTGCCAAAAACGGCTTCTGACCGTCAAAACGTCACCCTTGTTCATAGACAAAATTTAGAATTCTTAGAGATTCACTGTGTATTTTTAAAGGATATTACAAATTGTCACATGTGTACACACGTCACGGGTTTCTAATTACTATAAGACAACGAGTAGAAGAGTGCAATGCGGTGGTGGCCGCGGCGCAACGACAGAACATCTGCTTTTCAAGCCAGAGGATCTCGGTTCAAGCCCCGGGTCCGTCACTTTTTCGTTGCACTCTTCACTCGTAACAAGATGTTGATCCGAGTTAAAATACTTTGATTAAAATTTTTTAGATATTTATGTAATATTTTACCTGGTCATCTTGTACAACTTCATCATCAGTCAATGTAGATTCATTATAAACAAAAATCATCATTTACTTCCATACTATTTTCATCGTCATTTTCAAGATAATCACTTTCATCATCTTTTTCATCAGCACTATTTACTTCATCGGTGTCATTTATTTCATTATTAGTAGATAAATCAATTGAATTCAATTCGCAATAATTGCTTAATAAGCTGCATGTTGAGTCGGAATCACTGTCTTCAGCTCTTACAGATTTGCTACATAAATTAACCGAAAATTCTTTTTGGATAATATCTAATCCATTCGTGTTTGTATTATCTTCTGTTGAACTGTCAGGATCATTAACATTGTGGCTTAAAGATTTATTTACATTTTCAATAAACACATAAGCGTCATCACTTGACACACATAGGTCAGAATTCCTATTACAATGAATAGACTCTTGATCATTATCATCATAGATGCTGCAAGAGTTCTAAAACAGAAATATTTTAATATAAGACTAGGCTTTAAAAACAAAGCTTTCTAATATTTGCATCATGTAGGAATTTCTGCCCGAAAACATCTAAGTTTAATGTGCAGTCATTTGTACGGTCATTTCATCAAGTGGTGCGGTAGTGACACGAAGGCGAGTTTGAGAAGCAGACGAAGCCGCGGCGCCCGTGACACTATTTACTTCTATATTAGTGTTCGGATTTTTCATGATACAGAAAAAAATGCTTATTGTTAGTGTTCGTAAGATTTTTTGGCTTATTAATATGTTTTCTGTGCTAAACTATGATTTCCAACAAAAATATTAGTGAAAAGACTGCTTATTTTTATAATATGTGAGTGTATAATCCACAAATGCTAAAATTACGTTTTTCTTCTTCAGCCCGAAGTGTGAAAGAACCGTTAAGTTAGCCGCAAAAAGTGTTAGGACCGTGAAGTTGGCCACAAAACTATATACAGATGAGAATTGCTTTCTCAAGAAAATATAATAATATATTACGATATTTTGAATTAAGAGATTGCCAGTGCATACTCTGCATTCCGGAGCTGTAACAGTAACTAGCTTGCCAGGGTAGCCGATGACAAGGTCTATGTGGCGCGCTCCGTGGTTTTTTGTGTCTAGGTGTAAAAATCATTCGAGGAAGATGTCTAGAGGTACAGGGTGGCCGATAACGACGTCTAGGTAGTTAGCCCCGTGGTTTTTGGTGTCTAGGTGTAAAAATTATTCAAGGGCGGTGTCTATATGTACAAGGTGGCTGATGACGAGGTCTAGGCGGTGCGCTCCGTGGTTTTTGGTGTTTAGGTGTAAAAATCATCTAAGGGCGGCGTCTAGGTGTACAGGGTGGCCGATAACGAAGTCTGGGTAGTTCGTACCGTGGTTTTTGGTGTCTAGGTGTAGAAATAATTCGAGGATGATGTATATTAGAACAATTAGTGATTTCATCTTAGTAATAAAAATGTTACAAAAAAGCTGTGGTCGAATGGTGCTAAAGATGCTTATATTTTATTTTTGCGACTTTGAATACGAAATACTCTAAGCAATTTCAAAAAAAGGATTGAAATTTCTAAAAAAAATTAACTCTTGAAAAAGTAAAAGGTTAGGCGAGTTTGATATATTCCGCAACAAAATTACAGGTAGAAAAGAATTGAAATCAATCAAACAAAGTCAAGTTTATTATGTTTAATCGTAATGAAGCAAATAATAACTCTCAAAATAATTACTACGTCACTTGCCATGCCCGTTTCATTTTATTTATTGGTGAAAAACTAAATTTTCTTTATATATATATATATATATATATATATATATATATATATATATATATACACACACGCGAGCGCGGCCAACGCGTCGTTCTGCCCAATGCGTCAGAACTACCGCGCTACAGTCTCTCCGATGAGAGATCGGGAGAGTTCAGAGTAAGCGCGCGGGAATTCAAACGGATGCGTAAATCAATATTCGTATTATTTTAATAATATAGTTAGAATTAGTTGTTATATAAATCTCTAAAAAAAAAACTTTCAACAAAAGTAAAAGGTTAGGCGAGTTTCATCTATTCCGCACATTATTATGCATCTCAATAACATGGTTTGCTGACCCATTTATATCTGTTATAATCATAATTATTGCAAAATCATTGTTACCAAATAAAAATGTTATAACCGTAGTTATAATTTTATTTTAAATAATTATTTTAATTATACTACAGCAATAAAAAATGTTTTTCATTCTGAGCTGTGTCGGATAGTTGATAAATTAATAAAAATTTCAACTAAATTACGGATAAAAAAAGAAATGAGATCAATAACAAAAGTCAAGTTTAAGTATTGTACAATTCTGGGCTGAGTCAGATAGTTGCATTACAAAACTAAAATTGATCTTAGATTAGTAAATAAAAACTTAAGTAATAAATTGATCAATTACAAACAACTGTTATGATAAACTTACTAGGTAACTAGCCAGGCCCGTTTCATTTTGTTCACGGTGTTATATAGCGGTAAGTTTCAGCATATATAAAATAGGTGCAATTATAATCACAACTTTATCCAGAAATTTGTTATTTGAATATAATCGAACTGCATTTTAAAATAAATTGTTGTTTATAAAAACGTTCAAAATTTTTCGTATCAAACCGCAAATCTAAACAATTACTTAATTATGTACATTATATTTTGGATACTCAAAAACTGTTTCATGAATAGTAGTAATGCAAGAAGTTTAAATTTTGATAAGTTTGATATCCAATTATAATAAAATATGAAAAGAACATTTTATTTGTTCACCTATGAACAAAATGAAACGGGCCTGGCAAGTTACCTAGTAAGTTTATCATAACAGTTGCTTGTAATTGATCAATTTATTACTTAAGTTTTTATTTACTAATCTAAGATCAATTTTAGTTTTGTAATGCAACTATCTGACTCAGCCCAGAATTGTACAATACTTAAACTTGACTTTTGTTATTGATCTCATTTCTTTTTTTATCCGTAATTTAGTTGAAATTTTTATTAATTTATCAACTATCCGACACAGCTCAGAATGAAAAACATTTTTTATTGCTGTAGTATTATTGAAATAATTTGGTAATAAACTTGACTTTATTATTGATCTCATGTCTTTTTTATCCGAAATTTCGTTGTCAAATTTTTATGTATTATTAAAATAATTATTTGAAATAAAATTATAACTACGGTTATAACATTTTTATTTGGTAACAATGATTTTGCAATAATTAGAGATTTCATTTCTTTTTGAGCGAACTTATTGAGCACCTCAAATTTGTTCTAAAAATAAAATATAAACATTTTTAGCACCTTTAGGCCATTGTTTCTTAGTAAAATTGTTACCTTGGTTGCAATAATTGCCATGGTGAAATATCCCGCTTACAACCTTATACTTTTTACCATTGATATCAACTTTACATGTTGGTATTGCATTTATTTTTAAATTAGTTATTTTTACAATATCGTTATCAATGCGATCAAATAACATGAATTGTAAAATTACCAAAGTATTACTGATTATTAGATCAACTTTCTTTATCTTTTTTAAATGGCAACCATTATTACAATAACTTTCAATTTCTTGCTAATTCCCTATATTATAATCTATAATTGTTTGTAAACTACAAAAAGTTCTAGTATCTGGCCATTTTTTCTTTAATTTGTAAATAAAATAAAAAAATTAAAAAAAAAAATCAATTACACCCGTTATGCGTTATACCCGTACTCCCGTTGATATGTATATGTGTGTCAGTAATCATATAATGAATACATATTATGTGTGATGATGATGAAATATACATGAGTGATCAGTAATCCCGCGCTGTCTGTATAGTATGTGGGAAAGCAATATGCGCGGCCAAGTTCACGGTCTTAACACTAGCCGTGTGCGGCTAACTTCATGGTCTGAACATTCCGAAACTGATTTGAGCATTTTTGTTGAGGCATGCTCGTTTATTGTAAAAAAGCTGCTTTCTTGCCAATATTTCGATTAGAAATCATAGTTAAAGCATACAAACATGATAATACGCCAAAAAAATCCAGATACAATGATGTAAATATTTGTTATATTGAATTGAAAATTCGAGAACCCAATATAGAAGTAAATAGTGTCGCGCTCGCCGCAGGCTTCTCAAACTCGCCTTCGTTGCGCTACTTCGCCACTTGATTGTATATAAGAAATGCACATGTAAAGAATGTTTTTTTTAAGGTAGTAACAATTGTAGACCGTATATTTATACATAAAAGCGAAGGGACTTCCTCTAAATTCGTTGTTAGTTAAAAAAAAAAGATAGAAAAAATTATAAATAATTAAATGGAAACTTATTCAATTTAAAGACGCATTAAAAATTGTCGGTCTGTTAAAAGTAGTAGTGAAAAGTATATTTGTTTTAATTCAGCCAATGTGCCCTAGCCGCCGCAACTTTTCTTCTCTAAATAAGCATCGGCGCATTAGGTAGGGGGGTAAAGTGATAGTAGATGAGGTATTTCTGATGTAAGATGGCACGCTATTCCATAAGTATAAGGCGCTGATATGAAACGAGTTCCTCAGCGTCTCAGTCGCGAAGGCAGGTATTTCCAGAGGTATCACCTCGCCCCTCACAGGCCGGAGCGAGAAGCGAAAGTCAAAGAAGGCCAGTACCTATGATGGTACGACCAAGTTAAACATTTTACGAAGGAAGCAGACTGTGAAGTACTTTCTGCATCCCGCCGTGGTTAGCCACAGCAGCTCCCGCCTGTAAGGGGAGATGTGCTCATCTCTCCTTACACCATAGATGTACCGGATTCCTGTATTCACGAGTCTCTGTAGTTTTAAGTCGAGTTCCTGCGTCAAGTCATAGTATACAAGAGAACAGTAATCGATTAGCGGAAATAGGAGTGCTTGCACGAGATGTTTGCTCAATCTGAGATTGGTACTCGTTCTAAAAAAGTAAAGCCTATACATTAGTGAGTAAACTCTCGTGGAAGCCTATACCTTCCACGAGAGTTTAGAGTCAAGCACCAATCCCAGATTACGCACAGTTGATTCAAAGCTGACCTGGGCACCCCCGATACTAATAAAAGTGTTAGCTGTAGAGAGAACTATGCGAACAGCAGGGGACCTAAGATGGAGCCCTGCGGGACACCGATGTTAAGACGCTGCGAAGAGGAACGCTCGCTATTGTCACCAACGACAGCTTGCTCTTTCCCAGTGAGATAGAAGGCAAACCAGCGGATAACCTGCTTAGAGAATCCGAAAGTAATTAGCTTCCTCAGGAGCCGGACGTGACATACAGTGTAAAACGCCTTGCTAAAATCAAAGAGAAGTTGGAGTGTCACTTTCCTTTTGTTTATCCCGACCCTGACATCATCAGTTAGCTTAATTCGGCCAGACTGAGTGCTGTGGCCAGTGCGGAAGCCTGTCTGATAGTTGTCTAGTAAAAGCCTTGATTCAAGGTATGGCGAGACTTACCTGCGCACCAGCCACTCCAGGGCCTTGGAGAGAAAGCAGAGAAGTGAGATCGGACGGTAGTCAGGGCTGTTGGTTAACTGACTCTGTTGAGTGCACGCACCAGTGACTATTTCCAGGCAGATAGGAAACAGGTTTCGCTCAGAGACAGGTTGAAAATGTGACATAGTAGAGGAGCGAGAACTGGCAGTGCCTTTGAGATAACAACCTGGGGATGTCGTCGCTTCCCCTGGCCTGGGTGTCAAAGTGCGATACTGCAGCCAACACGTCCGATTCCGTTATGGTACGGAACTCGAAATGTTCCGGGAGGTCAAGACTTTTCAGGGTTAGAAGATAATCCTCAACAGCAGGAGCCACTGGATCATTGGAGATCGAGCTGAAATGCTTGTTGAGTTCATCTGTGCTAAAGCGAGGTGGTAAAGGGGCCTTAGTGACAGAAATTCCAAGTTTCTCCAGCTCTCTCCAGATCTCGGGAACATCAGTCAAGGTTGACAGGCGTGAATAGTAATAATTCAGCCTGGCTTCCTCGATCTGTTTGTGAGCATCGTCTCTAGCTTGTCTGTATAAGCGGAGATCTGAATCAAGCCTGGACACCCTGAAACGCCTGTAAAGTCTCTCCCTCTCAGATACAAGGTCACGAAGAGCCAAGGTGAACCACGGGTGACGCTGTTTTCTCGGTGTCACAGTCCGTAATGGGACGAGATGATTAATGGCGTTAGTGAGGTTAGCGTTAAGTGTAGAGATGCATTCGTCAAGTGATGAAGCGGTGAGAGATGACCAGTCACATGCGCTAAGAAAGTCCCTTAGCTTCTCGGCGCTGATTCCCTTAAAGTTTCTGTAGGTGTATGTGTTAGGTACGTATCGCGGAATCTGTACGTCGAGAGTGGCCGTGATAAGGTCATGTCCGTTGATGAAAGGTGAGTTAGTCTTCCAGTGAGACAGCAGGCGATCCTGCTCGTCGATTAGACACAAGTCGAGCCAGGTAACAGATCCCTGTTTATGATGCGTGGCACCATAGGGGACTGAAGAAAGGGAATTTTCATGAATGAAGGCCTTGATGATCTTGGCATCTTCAGATGAAAAAAGCTTGTCAGCGTTGAAGTCTCCAATTCTGACCTTCATGGAGTAGTTGTGCACGTGGGTTGTTAGCTGGTCTATAAAGTTAGAGCCTTAGAAGAATGGAGCATGAAGAGGACGATACACAACCCCCACGAACAAGGGCGTCGTTACGTTTTTCTTCGAGTTATGGAATTTTGAAGGGGGGTTGGATTAATAATTTAGATTTCCTTACACTAAACCACCTACCCCACGCACAAGCAAATGGCCTATGGACACCATAAATAGTAAACCATAAACCCATCTAAACCACGCACAGCAAATAACCGATTTAAAACTTAAATGCTAAACCATTAACCCACCTACCCCACCCACATCAAGTGGCTGATAGAAATATTTTTGGTAAAAATGGATGTATAATCGAAAATAAAGGTAACAATAATTTATTAAACTCTTTTTCTTCAATAAAACTATTCAGTTGTCACGTCGTGTGATTTATTACATAAATTTATTCAAAACCTAAAAACAATATAAACGTTGAAATTCAAACTCTCCCAAGAAGAATGCATTGCACGCACCGAACAGTTTCGACACACGGCCGAATACAGGCCACTGACGAATCAGCATATCAGCAATTCGGCCGAATGCAGGCCACTGACGAATCAACACATCAGCAATTCGTGACGTCTTACGCGAGCGTTACTTTTTATGTATACAATTTCCGAAATTTTAAGTTTATAAATACTACAAAAATTGCATTGCGATCGAAGATTTTAAAAAGCCTTGCATGTACTCAATTAAGCAGTTCGTATACAGACACGGGCTCCGTACGCGTCGTCCGACAATTGACGATATATCCGTGAAAACAGTTTATCGTTATAAATCCAAATACCTAAGTTTTATTCTCACTATTTGTGAATAATATTGTAATTCAATTTGATATATATATATATATATATATATATATATATATATATCAAATTGAATTACAATATATATATATATATAGTTAAATAAACTACATAGTTACTGTGAGTATAATTCGTGCCTCGAACGTTCTTCATAAACATTCTTTTATACCCAGCACGACCTCAAGTCTACATCTTGGCATCTGAACTCAAAGGTAAGTTCTCTCATTCAATTGACTAACAGTGAGAGTGTTAGGCGCGAACTAATACCGTTTGCAGCCTTGCCACTACACTTATCATTACGTCCGTGACTATTTATTTAAGAGTAGTCAGGACGTAACAATTGGTTCCGATACAAAATTAATAAAAAGTGAAATAATAGTGAATAAAAAGAAACATTAATAATAGTGCGAAATTTACACCTTAAATATAAAAATATTGAAAAAATTCTCGCGTAAACCGAGGCAATATCGTAGCGTGAATATAACCGCATTGAATAAAATAAAATCGTAATAAATAGACGTAAAGTAATTTTGAGTAAAAATAAAGTTACAAGAAATACCAAGCATAGCTCGAGTGACACAGATAAAGATAAGAAAACAAGCGTAATACATGACGCGGATAAAAGAAACAGAACAAGCGTAATACATGTGTCGCGATTATACAAAGCATCGGATCAAATTTCAGCAGCCACTCGCGTTGCGGCGAATGACCTACTGAACTTGCTAACAGTATCAAAATCGCGGAAGTAGAGCAAAGCGTAAACAAACGCTAAATAGGCCAGTTTAAAAGGCCAATGGGTTTTAGTAAAACAATCAGAATATACTTTTAATTGAGTAATGAAAATTTCAAATGAGCAATAAAGCAACCACGGACGATAAAACTCCGGAGAACGCAAGAATTACTAGAAAACAAGTCCAACAAAATCCGAATTTGAAAAACCTATTATCAAATCCACTCGAAATACACGCATTCAGGAGGAGTTCAAAACTACAACGCTCGCCCGTAAAACATCAAGAACCGTCAAAAGAAGAAGTAAAAATCAAAAATACAGGAGCTGTACCAGAAGTGTTAGCACCGAAAAAGAGTAAAACTGAAGGAAAATTTACGGATCAATTCAATACATACGCAGACGAAAATACGCAAACAAACCTTGGCGATCAACAAGAACCCTTAAAAACAAGCGCTAAACAGGAAGAGAATTTAACAACTTTAACAGCGTTTCAAACGAATGAGTCAATTTTAGACAGAACGTTTGACTTTGGAAAAGAAGAGCGGTATTCGGACATAGGAGGATTTTGCGCAGAACAAAGCCTAGTAGTAGGAACGGAGAAAGATCCACATTTTAAAACAACTAGGTACAACATCTACCCGACAAATTCTTGGACAAACACAAGTCAGGACGGAAATTATAGTCTGATAGATTTTGATAAGCCAATCGGAGAGGAAGCTCACGGAATACAAGAGTTTGTCGATAATAAACAAGACAAAATTAATAACAAAAACAATTCTGAGTCTAAGACAAACCAAAGATTAACTCAAATTAATTTTGGCGGTAGTAATAACAAAATAGCAAGTAATAAACTTAATAATCAAGAAGAGCTGACTGTCACAAACGAACCAGAGAAGAACGAAGGAAACCAAAACCAAGGAAGGGACAACAGCTCAACAATGACCCCACCAGTAGCAGAGGGAGTAAGACCAATAAAATTAAATTTGAAGGATGTCGCGAGCTACGTGCCAGAATACGACGGGAAAATATGACAGCAACGGATTACATAAAAAAATTAAAGCAAGTCAGAAGCCTTATAGACCCAATAGACGAAGGAAACTTGACGAACCTCCTAAAAGTAAGAATGTCAGGAGAAGCAGAAGAAGCACTAAGCAGCAACGAAATAAAAACCATAGATGATTTAATAAACGGAGTAAGAATACTGTATCCGATTGACGACGACAGAATATTTCAAGGAGAAACAGAAACGGTAGTCCAATATACAAACAGACTAAGGAAAATAGTATTAAAAATAAAGGAATTGAAAAGGCTACAAGGAACTGGGGACGCAGAACTTCATAGATTCGAGCAGGAATTGGATGTAGAAGCAGCAAGAAAATATAAAAAAGGACTTAAACCAGAAATTAAATACGAATTAGTTCAAGAAAGCACCGTAGAAAATATTTCGAGAGTGGCAATAGAAATTGAAAGCGATATAAAGAAAAAGAAAGACATAAACAGAGGCATTGTGAATAATGTGTATGAAGACTACGGAGGAGGAGTAGAGCAAACACGGAAAGTACTGACATGCCGAATATGCAGAGATTTCCAACATGAAGCGCTCTTCTGCCGTTCAGTAGCATGCGTATATTGCAAAGGAGCGGACCACTTTTCCAATAATTGCAGGAATGTTACAAATAAAATAAAATTAATATGTAAATTCTGCAGTCAACCAGGTCACTCAATTAGTGCCTGCCGATTTAACAAGAAACAGAACAATCACTGACAATATTGTCAAGAAATGGGACATGATGTAGGGCAATGCCCGTACATAGGAGATTACGAAGTATGCAGGAAATGCAAAGAAACGGGACACAACCCAAATATATGCTCAAATACAATGACAAATAGCGTCGAAAAATGTGAATATTGTGACATTAAAGGGCATACAGTACAGAATTGTCCGGAGGTATTGTGCAGAAAGTTTAATAAGAAAGGCCACACAATTAAATATTGCAAAATAGGAGAAAGTTGACTACCATTTAGAGTATGTACGATTTGCGAAACAACTGGCCATGAAGAGGTAGAATGTGAAAGAGCAAAGATTCTCGTGGCAGAGTATAAAGCCAAACAACAGCTCAAATGCCAACTATGCGAAGAAAATGGTCATACAGCTAAATTCTGTAATAAATTTAGAAATAAACAACAAACTCAGCCAACAAATAGCAATAATTACAGTAGAAATTATCAGAGGAAATTTTGCGAATACTGCAAAATAGGAGGTCATGTAGTGAATGAATGTAAAAAACTAAAAGCCCTAGAGAGTGGAGGGAAACATAAACAAGTAAACTGTAGCTACTGCAATGAAACAGGGCACAAAATCGATGATTGTAAAAAAATTAAAAGCCTTGAGAGACAACAAGAGAAATTCTGCTCGATATGCAAAAATAATAACCATACAGCGGAGAGATGCTTCAGAATTACGAACAACCAGGGAAACTACAATGCTCTTCCAGGAGTGAGCGCCTAGGAAGGGAAAATGAGAATAAAGCGTTCCCACTACAAGTAACAGAAAAACAAATCAAGATACAACGTTAGAAAGGAAGAATCTAGAAACCACTGAAAACAAAGCCGACACAATATTACAAACTTACGTACTAAAACTCGAGAATTTATTGCAATACATAGAGGTAGAAGATCAACACTCTAGTAAAATAAATAGGCTACTAGTGGACAGTGGAGCGCAGTTAAATATTATTAAGAAAGAAAATATATCAATGAATCATATAAATAACGACGAACAAATTTTAATATCTGGAATAACGGAAAACGCCATACGTACCCTTGGATCTATAAAGTTACCAATAAACGGAATATATTTCGACTTTCATGTAGATCCAGAGACATTTGCCATTCCGTATGACGGAATCATAGGAATAAAAGTCTTATTACAGCAAAAATTAAGACTGGACAAAGGTTACTTGGAAATAAACCGTAAGAAAATCGAACTGAAATCTACAACGCAGATAAGCACAATAAATACTAGTACAACAGCAGAGGAATGCAGTATGAAAGAAAAGACTCAAGAGATAACTGTACAACAAGATTTAGGAAGAGTATTGGAGATCGTAGGAGAAATCCAGGACAGCATAAATAAAGCTATTTGAGAGTATGAGAGTAACACAGAACGCACAGCTGACTCGCCAGATTTCGTAAAAGAAAACTCGGACATTAATGAATATTTAGGATATCTATAGGAAACATTAATGAAACTCTCGAAAGTATAGAAAAAGAAGAAACTGAAGAATACTGCATACAAAATTTTCCGACATTCGTAAAAATACTTAAAGAAAACGTAGATTTTGAAAGTGATGAAAAATATTTACGCCATACAAATGAAATAAATTTCGTCACGTTCGACATAGAAGATATGCCTGATACTTTTACGGCAATTCTAGGATTATCACTGCCAAAAGCGGAAGAAACTTTGAACTGTGGTTCCATATATTTAACATCAGAAAGCGAAAACAAAGCAGAAGAAATCGCAAAATTAAGTAGAAGTGAGAGAAACAAACTATTGATGAATACAATAAATTTAAATCATTTATCGAGAAGAAAAAGGAAATTTATTGAAGATCTAATCCTATTAAACGAAGACATATGCTGGCTAGAAGGAGAAAAGTTGGGAACATGCAACGTGGAAGAGCACGAGATAAATTTAACCGACGAAGCGCCAGTTTACGTAAAACAATTTCCGTTACCCTATACATTAAAACAAATAGCTATTAGTGAAACAAAAAAACTAATCAGAAATGAATTAATTAGATCGTCAACTAGCGCATTTAATGCTCCGGCATGAGTTGTGCCAAAAAGTCTAACAAAAGACGGGAAAAAGAAATGGAGGTTAGTTATTGATTACCGAAAACTAAATGCCAAAACAATACCGGAACCTTATCTTCTACCAAATATAACAGAGATATTCGATTCTATGGGGAAAAGCAGGTATTTTACAACGATTGATATGGTATCGGGTTTCCATCAAATAAAAATGAAAGAGTCGGATATACACAAAACAGCATTTAGCATACACCCATTGGGACGGTTTGAATTTGAAGTACTTCCATTTGGACTAATTAATTCACCAAGAGTATTTCAAAGAATACTAACTAAAGTACTAGGAGATTTATTGGATAAAGAATTCTGTTATGTTTATATTGATGACATAATTATAGTATCAAATACAGTAGAAGAACACAACGAAAGATTTAACCTAGTAGCACAAAAATTAAGAGAAGCGGGACTTAAATCAGAAACAAGTAAATGCAATTTTTTCCAGAAAGAAGTAGAGTTTTTAGGCCACATTATTAGTGAGTGAGGAATGAAAACAGACCCAAAGAAAATTGAAGCCATAACAAAATTTCCAATTCCACGAAACGTTAAAAATGTTCGAGAATTTTTAGGGTTAGCAGGCTACTACAGAAGATTCATACAAAATTTTACAGAAATAGCTAAACCGAATATACAGTTATTACAAAAACAAGTAAAATTTGAATGGAAGAAAGAACAACAGCTAGCATTTGAACGATTAAAAGAAGCGTTATGTACGGCACCGGTACTACAGTTTTCAGATATGTCAAAACCATTTATTATAACAACAGATGCATCTAATTATGCACTTGGATGCGTATTATCACAAGGAGAGATCGGAGAGGACAGACCTATTGCATTTGCGTCAAGAGTATTGAAAGCAGCAGAGAAGAATTATCATACTTATGAGCGTGAAGCCCTTGCAATCACGTTTGCAGTAAAAACATTTCGAAATTATATTTATGGCAACAAATTCAAAATAATTACTGACCATAAGCCTTTATTATCATTCAAATCAGCAGATAAAAACAGTAGAGTTCAAAGATGGAGATTACAATTATTAGATTATGACTATGAAATTATTTATAAACCGGGAAAAATTAATACAAATGCGGACGCATTGTCAAGAAATCCAGTAGAAAACATTCAAATAAATGTGGTTACAAGAGCTCAAAAAGCAAAAGAACTAAAAACATTAGATACTAGTGAAATACCTACCAATGACTTGAAAATTCAAAAACTAAATAAAACTAAAGGAAAGGAAAAATAGCAAGAAAAAGAAAAAGAAAATCAAAGCAGTGAAAAACAAAGCGAAAATAAAAACATCGTTTATACAAAAAAATCTACAATTTAGGAAAGACAACATCGCACACGTCATAAATAAACAGAGGAAATCTTTAGACCAAAAAACGGAGTGGCTACTAAATAGCAAAAATGCTACGGCTGATAAATATTTAAATATAAACGAAATTGAAATTATTAATTTAAATTCAAAAAAAGTATTTATAATATGCATGGATACAGGCCAAGCAGTAACCAGGGTAGAAGAAAATGTATACAAAAATTTTGAGCTTTTTAGAGAAATCATGATACGCAAAAAAGTTAAAAGTTTTAGCATTTCTAAGGATTTAAAAATAAATAACATAAATTGGCCGGAAATAGAAGAAATTTTAACTAAAGTCTTCCAACATTCGGATATAAAAGTAGTCATTTGTCTAAATTATATAGAATATGTTGAATTAAAAGATAGGGATAAAATATTCAATTTAAATCATTCAAGTGCTATAGGGGGTCATTCTGGAGTAAATAGAACATTTAATAGAATTAGAAGTAAATATTTTTGGGAAAATTTAAAAACAGACATCGAAAGTAGAGTTAAAAATTGTGAAGATTGTCAAAGAAATCAACTAAAAAGGGTTAAAACAAGACAACCAATGATAATAACCGATACACCTTTCAAAACATTCGATAAAGTAGCCATGGATATAGTAGGTCCATTAAATCTAACAAAGAATCAAAATAAATATATACTGACAATACAGGATCAGCTATCTAAATTCTTAATAGCCATACCGTTAGCAGATCAAACTGCAGAATCAGTTGCTGACGCGTTTATAAAAAAATTCATATGTAATTTTAGTTCACCTAAAGTAGTTTTAACTGACAGAGGAGCAAATTTTACAAGTAAACTCTTAAAATCAATCGCAAAAAGATTTAAATTCTCAAAGATTGAAACAACAGCATTTTCTCCTCAGTCTAATGGATCATTAGAAAGGGCTCATCATCCATTATGTGAATATTTAAAATATTTTAGCACGAAAAAAATAGAATGGGACGAATTACTAGAATTAGCACAGTTTCATTATAATACAAGTGTACATAGTGCTCACAAATTCACGCCACATGAACTTGTTTTCGCTTACCCTCCTAGACTACCTTCAAGTGAAGCTTTAAAGGCATCCGAACAGTTGCCAACATTTAATAATTATATAACAAATTTAGTAAAAAATATGCAAGATATTGCTACTCTAGCACGAGCAAATCTGATACTCGCGAAAGAAAAATCGAAAAAATATTATGATAGATTTATAAATCCAGTAAATTTCGAAAAAGGGGACCAAGTTTGGCTCATAAAAGAACCAAAATCCGGAAAGTTAGAAAAAAATCAAAATTTGGGACCGTTTGAAATACTAGAGGTCGGCGAGAATAGCAATATCACAATAAACAAAAATGGGAAGCGAAACACAGTGCATGCTAATAAACTAATTATTTATAGAAAGAAAAACTAATATTATTTTCTGTTTTAGGAAAAATAATCATGATCATCATCATAATAATTTTTACTGCAATCATTAAAGTCACTATCGCAGTTATTGGATATGACTGTGGATCTGCAGGACGGTACCAATTATTCAATGTAAAATCGAAATTCATAGAACGATTTTCAACTGCGGGATATTCGGACATCTTATACCAACAGAAAATGCAGAACAACAGTACATTGAAGAGATAAGTCATGAACAATGTAAAGTTATTCATGAAACAGGTATTTTTAAATACGACAACATTCATACTATATCAAATTTAAAAATAAATGCAACAACAACGAAAGGCATAGATTTCGCAGGAAGTGCGGAGGGCAACTCTTGTTCAGGCGCTTACTACGCCGATAGTTTTGGTTCTTGGAATAAAGTGTTTGTTCATGGCTTAATAAAAATCACATTAATAGGAAATACAGCTAGAGTAAACTTAAATAATGATAAGTTAATGTTAAGTTCGGGAGTAGTATGTAAATTTTCGGATAAAAACTGTATGGATATGGAAGGCGGTCATACATTTTGGGACATTCTGCCTACAGGCGAATGCTTTAAAAATTCGTACGACATTTTATTTAAAGGTATTGCGACTAAATATACTAGTAACGAAAATAAAGAAATTGTTTATGCTGTTAGATCTAATGATATCACATTCGCGTTATCGACTAAAAATAAAATAATGCATTGTAATAGAGAATTCATAAGAACAGAGCACCCAAAATTATTGATTGCAGAGAGAGATAGCAAATTAAATATGTATTTTTATCGATAGAGTAAGTAGTGATCATTCTGTAAATTTAGATTTATTTACTTATGTAAACTCTATGTTTGTATACATTGAGAAACATTTAAGAAAACAAATCAATAATTTATACGTAAATATAATCACGGAAAAATGCGAATTGGAAAGGAAGGTTATCCAGAATTCCCTATCCTTAGCCACGTTAGCACCAGATGAATTTGCCTATAACATCATGAAACAACCAGGATATATTGCAAGAGTTGCTGGAGAAGTAGTACATCTCATAAAATGTATTCCAAAAACAGTCAAGATCTTACATCTAAATGAATGTTATAATCATTTACCAGTATTAGCAGGAAATGAAACTTGGTTTCTAACACCAAAAACTCATATTTTAATAAAACGAGACATGCAAGTAGATTGCAATTCTATAATACCTACATATTATAAAATATCCGAAGAATGGATAAAGTTTGGACCAAAACCTATTAAAACAGAAGCACCGAACGTGTTAAAACCAAATACGAAAATCGGCTGGACTTTTGAATCAATAGAAGGACTAGCTACGAGTGGAGTGTATTCACAAAACGACCTGGATAAATTACAACAGCAACTAATGTTCCCGATAGAAAAAGCATCACTTTTAAACGTAATAGCAAGAGAAATGGCGGGAGAACACACGTCAGGAGAAATTTTTACGGAAAATACACTAAAACACATTGCTGATAGCACCTAGCATTTAATAATCGAAAAACTAACGACATGGGGTTCATTCTCATCCGCATTTATAATGATATTGATAATTCTGCACATTGGAAAATTAATTATTGATACAATTATAAGAGGATATACTCTCCACACGATTTACGGATGGTCCATACACCTGATTGGAGCATTATTTAGCTCTATCACGCATCTGCTAACATCACTGCAGAATAATCCAGTTAAAAGGAATGCAAATCAAAGCAGAAGAGAAACGAAATGTACGAAGAGACAGAACTACAAGAAGTAAAAGTCATTCCAGTTCCAATTTCAAGACCTATACAACCACCTCCTATCCCACACAGGCCACCAAGCATCACACCAGTTAAACCTACTATTCCTGTCGCGAAAAATAAAGGAATTTTTTCTTTAAGTCTAAATTAAATATAAAAATTTCTTAAATGCTTCCAAATGATAAAATAAAAAAATCTTTTGCTTGTAATTTGATAGTCGTAAGCTTAAAAAGCGGCCCTACTGCGATACTTGGGCCCCGAGGATTTACATCTAACGATGTAATTTTATCTTTACGTTAAATATTAGTTTATGTAGAAATAAAATTGTAAACATTATTAGTGATTTAAAACTTTAGTTAGATTTGAAATTATTTAATAAATTAAATATTGAGCGATTTAAAGGAATGGGAAGAATGTGAATAGGTAAATAAGGAAAATTACAATTAATTTTAATAATTTATTAATCATATACAATTACAATCATAACGATGCTTAATTATAGGTCCTACAATAACTACATAATTTGAGTTAAACACCTCAATATAGATCCGATTAACAGAATTCGTATAAACCTGTAATTCGTA